>JBBPRB010000356.1:0-17724 GCA_038092815.1 Hortiboletus rubellus
TGAATCGGATACAACCCACTGAAGCATGTCCGCTCGGCGAAAACAGATTCTGTTATCTAATATCTCTCATGTACCCTGTGCTGCACCCAACCATACATTCATTATGGAAACCAACCTTTCGGGGGCTATAGCAACGTGTGCACACAACTCGGCTGATCTAACCGCGATCATACGCACAGTGTCACACGCGAAACGGTCGCGGGATGACCTTTGCTGTCTTAACCGATCTAATGCACGGACGTATATTTGTCGCAACGCTGTCACCGTCTACCGCCCACAGATGCTGACATGATGTGACACGCCGGCGCCGCGCCGCCTTCTTATGAGCAGTGTTATGCGGAGAGGAAATCAACACACCTACAACAGCTCACTCCGACCAGTCGCCGCAATCGCAAGTCTCTTCTTCGCACCCGCCGCCACCGCAGAGGCGAGCACCTCGACATCGAAGAGGACAGCGCCACAAAAGTTATTTAAAACATACGGCATGCTTACACCGTCATGTCTCAAGCCACACTTTTCAGCGGTGAGGTCGCTAAGGCCTCGGCCCTTGAAGGACTACCTTGAAGACACGGCTTATCAGCACATAATCGACCGATTCCGCAAGTTGCAACCGCTCACGCATGATACATTGTCAACCCGATGTTCATCGGAACGAGAACCGTCTCAAGGACCGCAGCCTCCATATGCACACGTAGTTGCAAACATGAGCAGCGACGGAGATCCACTTCTCCGGCGGAGATATGAGACGAGAGGTCGAATCTAGATGTAAACAGGGGAAATTTGGGACAATGAAGCCGCGATAATGATCAACGAGGCAAGAAACGCGCGCACGGGTCGGTTAATTACATGCACGAGAGGTTTGGGATGCAATGGTCTCGTCGAGTTATGCGACGAAGAAGGTGCTGGATATCATCCGAGATGGACTCATTAATTAGTTGGACTTGGAATATATTAGGTAAACGCCCGATGATCGCATGCGGGAGTCGATCACTTAGAGCCTTCTACGTCCGCGCCTTGGCAATGAGCACGCCCACTGAGTGACTGCAACGATTGATCCCGCCAACCATGTTGGTGTTCGACGTGGACAAGTGATTCATGACTCACCGTTGCTTGCATCATGATGTCTCGCCGACGGAGTTCCAACAGGGCGCAATACTGGGACATTCAGTAATCGTGGTGGTCGTGTGTTCGGCGACAATGGAACCTGAGAGGGAAGGGTTACTTATGCCACCCACCATGAAAGACTCTCGCGGATGGCAACGTGGGCGCATTCATAGTACTCGCACAAGGCACAAGTATCGGGGGTAACCGGGCTCGCTGTCCACGAGACTTGGTATTTATACCATGGGCGTTATTGCCGTGTCATATCCTGCACGAAAATAGAGCTCGCTGTGTCGTCAACGGACGCCACTGGCTGATCATGCCAAGGCGGGAGGCACTGGACCACCTCGTCGAGCCCGAGGTCGAAGGATCATTGTCGGTTTAGTGATAAGATCTGGCCCGACGGGAGAAGGCGGCATCGAAGCTGGGCGCGACGGACGGTACATTGCGATTATTTCCACGCTTTGGCAATATCACGATGATGGAGAGGTGGAAATCAGTTGGTGCATCGACACCGAATTCCCGCTGTTAAACAAAGCCAGTACAGGGTGCAGCTCGTAAGCAGTACGATCCTCGCAGCGAATCGTCAAAGTACTACGTACAAATCACCACTGTCGGGTCGGCGGGAGACGAGTGAAATTCCATGCATGTGTCATACCACACACACCAGGCCAAATCCAGTCTGGCGAGGAGCCCGTTCTATGAGGTCAAACTGGGCTGAGTTGCACAAGTTGGCAAGGATGCGTTCTCCAGCCTGGAAGACTTTGATCGGAAAAGGCATATGGTAATTATGACGGGATCGACGGAAATTGACTTGCTTCTAAGGAGCAAAATAGTACAGACGGTACGCTACATATCCAGTTCATCACAATATTGGCCGTGTAATCCAGAAGAAAAATTTCGAAGTAGCGGGTAGCTATAGTACTTATCCAATGTGATTGGTTCCAGACTCATCCCAGGAAGTACAAGAGAGGAAATTCGAAGTCCTGTCACTCATATGGCAACGGGGGTAAAAACAGCTTCTACTCCAGACAGAGAGGGAAGTCCATCTGTCTTCCGCTCTGGACTCGCGCCAAGGTCCCTCGCTGAAGAGCCTGACGTGACGCTCGTCGTGTCCCTAACCAGCACGCTTGGCCGGGGGAGCTCACTCGCGGGGCTCACGGGTTCAGCAAGAGATTCCTCGATGGATGACGTATCTGACAATCCGCTATACATGGCTTCTGGCTCGGCGCGCGGTGATTTGACGGGCGTGGTGGAAGAGATGCTGGCACTTCGAGCTCCGAAGAATTCCCCGAGCTTCCGTGAAAGTGGTTGGGGTGGTGGTGACGACACGGTATTAGGGGCAGAAGCAGGTGGTGTAATGGGTATGGGTGTTACGCCGGGAGGATTTCTAGCTGATGGCTCTGTTCGCCAGAGCTTGAAACCCCAACCTCCTGCAGCTTGAGCGTTCCTCTTTGACTCGGTCTGGATATAGGATGGTATCGCTGTAGATCCACTTGCGTTTGGCATTGGGCCGACATTGTTTTCTTCTATGAACACACGAAGCGCTTTGACGCATAACTCCGAGGCTTCTCGTGCTTCGGTCGCCTCATTTAACTCGTGCTTTGCCTCATCCAACTCTGCCCGCATGGAATTGAGTTCCTTACGGAGCATCTCAACCTCGGCTGATTCTTCCGGTTGGAAGGCGGAAGGGGGAGGAGATGCGCGACCAAAAATCCCAGACGACCTGTGGGATGCCAGCTTGTTCGCTAGCGTTGCGTTGTCGGGGAAGGTAAAGCTGGTGGGACCGGGACTGCCATGTGGTGAGCCACCGTCGAACTTGGCGAAACCCGAGTCAGAAACGGAGGAAATACGCCGATGGGCATTAATCCGGCCACCACTTGAGCCGGTAAGCGGTGCGAATGACGCTCGCTTTGATGAATAGGGACCCGTCGAGGGCGCGAGACTAGCCCTGGAAAGATCCAATCCCGATGGGACCTGGCTTTGCCTTCGACTCTCGGACTGGAGGCGCATGAGTCCCCGCCTGAGCGTAAAGTGGAAACGTTGACGGCTAATCAGCGCGCGGGATGAGGGCGACATACCTGCTCTCCTCGACTTTTGTCCGCAACACGGAGATGGTATCTTCATCGTCTTTTGCTTTGCTCTTTGCGGTGTCGAGCTCCTCCTGCAGTGTCGAGCACTTGTCCGTCATGTGGGCCAGGGTATCTGTGAGGTCCCTCTCCCTGGCTTGTATCTCAGCGAGCGACTGGGCGAGTTCGTCCCGATGACGAGTGGCCTCTGACAGGGACGACCTGAGGTTGGTGATGATGTGGGCAAGGACTTGTGGGTCGAGTGACTGTGGTCGCTGTGTGTCCGCGGGTGTGTCCGGAAGGGACTCATCGTCGAGCTGGCGTTCGAGCTCGAGGGTGAGGTCGATGGAATAGGGTCTTTCTTGGGCGTCGATGGGAATGGGGTCTGTTGTGGACATGGTTCGAGTCTTTGTCAGGGTTGCCTGTCTTTACACGTCGGCATGTCGTGTCTGCCTCCTCCGTTGTCCACTTCGCGCCCTGCACGTGATTCATCCACATCGCCACCATCACCCGCCGCACTGCCTGTAATGGATATATCGTACATCTTGTCTACGGCTGCCAAAATAACACCATCTGTCTAAATCGTTTACATATCCGAGTCGACCTCAAGCGTGCGTCAGGGCATCAATGCAGATGATCCCGTCGCGCTCGCTCCACGGATAACCCCAGCGATGCAGCCATTCTCTAACCCCTGCCGCGAGGCGAGCACGCGAAGCACCCCTCGCTGCGTCTTGAGTTCCCGTGTGCTTCTCCTCCCCAACGATTGCAAATGCTAAAAATACCATCAAAAAAGAATGGGGGACGTCTAAAGAATACTTACCAAGACCCAAAAAGTGTTCCCGTTCCAGCTTCCAAAGCAAGTCAGCCCATCAACAAATCCCTGTACGGGAACACTCACCGCAAGCACGAATTCCTCCAACACTTCAGTCGCCTCATTAGAGTGTAGTCCGTGTAGGTCGAGCATGGCTTCCGTCCTTTCCTCCGAAGACAATCTCGTTTCACCAACGTCCTTACTTGCGACACCCAAACATATCCCCAAACCTCCGCCGCACGTGCGTCCTCGTGCGCTCCGATCTCCCAGATCGTCTGACCAGTTCAGGTCCCGGCTCTTGACTGCCTGCTCAGCGAGCTTGGCGCGTTCTCTTACCAGCCTTGCCGCAGCCTCCGTCATCTCGTTGCTCATCTTCGCGTTGAGATCGTGCCCTTCCCGACTGAACCGCTTGGCGGCAGCACCGTCTCCCCGTCTCCATGCATCAGCAGCTCGCGAGAGACACGCATTTCGAGCAGCACCGAGTTGCAGCGCCCGAGAACGATACGACATGTAGAGGCTGTTTATCGACTCTCCGGTAGGAAGGGTGGGTAGCAGCGTCGGAGGACGCAACTTGATACGCGGAGAAGGCTTCGGTGCGACGATCGTGGTTCGGAGCTGCAGATTGTCAGCAGAATTGGCGCTCGAAAGGAGTTCACGCCTAGCCACTGCTGCTGGTGCAGGTCGTTTTACTGCAGCGGCGAACCTTGTACGACCTGGATCATGCTGCCAATTTCCTTGCGCCTTTTTGCCCCTTCCAAGTACAGAGCCGTCAAAGCCTAGCGCAGGGAATTCATCTGGAGGTGGGCTGGAGGTTCCAGCCGGGTTTCCGGGGTTGTGATGCAGGTTCGTACGGGAAAGTGCGTTCGTGACAGTTGCGACGTCAACATCTTTGGGCAGCTGATGTAAAAATTCACATTGGTCTTGCTTTGCACACGTCCCACGCAACCAGAATCGGCACAAGGCGCGCTCGAGATCATGGCTAAGAATACAAGTAGATCAGGACAGCATACGAGGGGTGTAAAAATATTGTACCTGAACCGACAATCCGCTCGTAAACATTCGCCAGCGAGGTAGTATCGGCACACCCGATTTCCACCAGGTACAGGTCGCACACTGGTACCTCTTCCAGCTTGCCTTGCCACGTTCGTGTAGCCAGATCGTCCGCCACGCAGCATGGCCGCAGGACCATCCCTTGTGACTAGTGTGACACGGCCACCCATCGGTTGCATTCTCGCCTGCGCATGCTGAGGAGGTGATGGTAACGCACGATCAATGAGCCAAGCCATGGCTTTCTCGAAATCATATCCATTCTGAGAGAGTGCTTCCTCGAGCTCAGAAGGAGCGAGGGTCGAACCAAAGACAGAACTCAACACGTCCAGGGGGGTCATACCATCGGTGAGGTAACCGGACGTGTCCGAATCTTCGCCTGGAGTATCGTATTGAGAATCGTATTCGTATCCGGTCGAGTAATATCCAGTGCGAAGGTCGTCGGAGAGAGAATGATTCGAGAGGGCTGAGTCAGACCATTGATCAAAGTCTGTGACTGTGATGGGGTAGAATGAATGGGGTGCCATCTTCGACGTGGGGGGGTCAAAAGGGTCATCTTCCTCCTCCTCCTCGCCTGCCCTCGTAGAGGAGCGGAGTTGGCTTGGTGTAACAGCCCGAGAAGGAACACTCTGATCTGGGACGAGCGGGGCAGCGATCGCGAGGTTAGAAGTGGCCCTGAGCGGGCTGTGAGACCACAAGTCAGGCGATGGCGTCTCCGTTCTGCCATAGCCAGTCAACGTGGCAGGGTTGGAGGAAGCAGCGGACAGTGGCCTGGGGATGGGTTTGAACTCTGTGGCTTTGGCGCTGAGCAGTCTCGGAGAGGAAATGGGCGACGTAGGAAGGCTTGCAGTGAAGAGAGCGTGGCCCTGGGTGGTTTGGGAGTGCGCGAGCACGGGTGAGTTCATAGGTGACACGCTACGAGCGGTGATATAAGGTAGTGCATTACCGCCGACAAGTGGGGATGGGACGGGAGTGTGTGGTCTACGGAAGCCGAGGGAAAATGGAGAAGTTGGAACTGAAGAAGGGGTATCAGGTCTGTTGAGGCGTACAGAATGAGAAGATGCCCTGGAAGAGGGGCGTGAGGGGCGTCGGGTTGGAGTGAGGAACAGGAACGGAACGCCTGCCACGTCGTCGCGATGTCTGTGCATGAGGTCGAGGACATGCTGTTCGAGCTGGGATGATGTTAATTGAAATATGCTAGACAGGTGGGGAGGCACAGACCATATCGTCATCGACGCCGCACTCGGACTTGAGAAGGTCTTTGAGGACGTCCTCTTGCTCGTCGGCGAGGAGCGAGGCCACCCTGTTCACCAGGGCGGTGCTGACGCGGTTTGGATCGTCGCTGTCGTCGGCATCGTATCCTTCGAGAGGAGATCTGTGCTGCCGAATTATGGCGGAGAGCTGCGCGCGGGTGTGGGGAAATCTCTGAACCTGACCCGCAGAGCCAAGGCCGGGGTCGGCGTTGTCGCTGACACCGTCTGCGCCGAGTTGCGTCAGCGTGTGGGGCATCGGTTGGTGGCAGTGGGAGATGGGCAGTGATCTGTGCATGGGCCGTTGAGCGCCTCATAAAACTTTCTAGACGATACACCCGGGTAATGAACGCGCCCACACAAATAACGTTATTTCCGGGACGGTCTCCAACGACGAGCATTGTTCTACATGTCTCACTCGTCCCACTGCACAAGCACATGTTCTTCCCGCCAACATTCCTTGTCATCCTCCCCTCCGTCGTCCACGCAGCAGTCATTCCCACACGAAAACACCATGCAGGTACCCCATTCCATTCCTCGGCTCCCTGGCTCTTTGCTGCGCTTGAGTGCATCCTGCACCGCTTGGATTCTTTGTTCGTCTGGCATTGTCCGCACATCCAAATGCTTGTCATTGATCGAGGCTCTTAGGACGTTGATCAGATTAGGCATTAGCTGGCATTCAAACACCCGGTTCGACTTGCAGCACGGGCACGATGGGATCGATGCCGTGCTATAGGAGCGCTTCGTTGGCTGAACAACCTTGAAGGCCGCTTTCGTGACGGGCAGAGGTGCCTGGGTAGGTGCAGGGAATAGTAGTTCGAAAACTCGATCTGACGCAAAAGGTAGAGGGGTGCCTCCAAGTTCGTAGCTGCAAGGCACGCGTTATCGATCCAGTCGGATATCATCCACAATGGTGACCCACCGAAGACATTGTTCTCCCGTAAATCCGACGCGCTTAGTAAACCGATCGAATACGTTGTCAATCTGCAACGAGTTTTCGTACGTTTCCAGTGCCCAAATCGAATCTTTTCCGGCTTTGCCACCCGCTTCAACAGGATCCTCCACTGTGACACTCGCCGAGGTCTTTGCCCTGGGAGGCTGTGGAATGTACTCGGAAAGTGTCGACAAGTATACTGCAGGGTAGGACGGTGCTGCGGTCCAGAACGAGTCTTCCACTCTCGTTGAAGCCATAGCTATGAGGAGTGAATCCTCAGACGACGCAGAATCGTCGCTCTCTGCGTCACTGTTGTGATTCTGCTTGGACTGATCAGGGATACCAATCGCCGAGTTGCCAAAAATTTGGACGCCCAAACCAAAAGCTATCGGTTCGGCAGTGGTTTTTATCTGAATGACTGGCCGGTCGATAAAACAAGGTTGAATATCAGTGTGGCTACTTACGGAAAATGGGTTATCCGATGCTGTCGAGTTTGGGAGCGGGGAGGTGTTCGCCTTGTGTTGTCCAGCACTCTGTGTCTTCTTCTTCAGCTTGGCTGCATAGACAGCATTATACCTCAGACCACGCCATGCCCGTATGCTGTTCACATTTAAGATGCATGATCTGCTTGTACCAGATGTTGCCTACCTTCCAGCCTGTCTTTGGCAGGTGGAGCGAGCACAACCCCAGACGTACAACGCACGGTCCATGGGACTCTCTTCGAACGGACACCATACCTGCAGAAGGAGTTCCATAGGATCCGAGCAGACCTTGCACTGGGAAGAGGGAAAGGGGGGTTCGCGTGAAGGCAAGAACGCCTTGAAAAGTAAGATACAATTAAATGTGCATCGACATGTCGTTCGTACATTGGACAAGAGACAAAGCTCGTACAGGAAGACCACCGATGCGAGAGACTGCAGCGTCCTTGATGTCGGCATCGGTCTCCACACGCCCGTCGGGAACGCCGAGCAAGACGTCCGTCTCCATGCCGGAGGCGATGTCCTCATCGGAATCGGACCAGGAATCCTCAGTTGGAATAGGCATACTGTCAAGAACAAGGTCAGCAGGGAAGAGAAGGGCGGTGAGATGTGAGATGAGGATCAGATATGCATGAATGGTAGAAATTAGAAGGACTCGTCATAGCGTTCGGCGCGAGGAAGCCTCACGCGGAACGCATCGGACTCGTCATCTGGTATTCATCCAACAAGGAAGAGACGGGACTCGTGCTTACCTGACTGGAGCGTGTCGAAGAGAGCTTGGAGCCAAGCAATTTTATGTGCGTGTGTTCGCGGATGGGAAATGTTTTCCTTGTTTGGATTTGTGGCGGTCAGGTTGGCTTCACGCTTGCTGAGTTGGCATCGCTCGCCGGGATGTCTGTCCCGGATGCACGGACGCGTAGGAAGATCAGTCTGCAGCCAGCCAGGGTCCTTTCTGTCTCGTGCGCCGTCGTGTCGTCTGCGTCCGCCCCATGTACTGACCCGTCGTCCCCAGGCTTGGCACAGGAACATTCCCCAAGATAGTCCTCTCGAACATCCTCTTCGTCCTTGCACTCTTTGCAGCAAAGGAGTCCCTGCTCTCTTACGATGTCGGTGTCTTCTGGGTGGTCATGAGAGTCCTCGCTTTGGGTGCACTGGGCATGTTGGTCCGGGAGGGCTTCACTTTGGAGTTCTTGCAAGGGCCCCGCATCGAAGTAGGTCATTGCCATCCTTATCTGTCGTACCTTCTCAGAATGCTACAGTGGACCGCGCTGGGCGTATCCTCGCTCTTGCTCTTTATACAGCAGGCAGCGCTATATACTGCCCTCTATCGACTGTCCTCACTCCGGTGCGTTCACCGCGTGGTCCTGTAAGTGGGAAGAATTCACCCCCCTCATGACAGTGTTATCTTGTTCGTCCACTTCTCCTCTTCCTGGGTGGACGCGATGGTAACTTCTCCTTGCCTCGGTGGGGGAATCTCTTAAATCTCGTTGCCAGATGTCCCGTCCCCTCATTGTGGTGTCTTCCTTCGCCGTCTCCTTTTTCGCAGACATCACTTTGTCCCACAGAGCTCCTGCCAGCATTCTCCCTGGCTATGCCTGTCTCGTACTCCACGGTTTCGCTACATATGCTTTGGAACATCTTCGGGGTGTCTTGTCACCTACAATCAGTCCTGCCATATCCACTGCCGCAAGCACGTTTGGCGCTGCATTGATTGCCCTTCCCCTCTATGCCTTCAGGCGAGCACTGGTAAGCTTTGCTGTCACATGGGTAGGTTTTCGCCTGACTTCATCAGCTCGATTTCCGCCCATCCCCTGTCGTCCCTCTGCTATCATTGGCCGTCCTTCCTCTCCTCACTTTGAATACTGTATTTTTGACACCAGACACCAAAATGAAACAGTATCATCCTCAGCAAGCTGTCCGGGTGTTTCTGCTGTCTTATCCTCTGGCTTTCCTCGTTGCTTTCGCCCTGGGACGTCTTGGATTCTCCCAGCATATACACTGGATCGATCTCGTGCTCGGCGCGATGCTTTACTATGGTACGATGCATAGCAGACCGCGGACTATCTACTCACTTGGAATATCACAGCAAAATATCCGAGCGAAGATCAGACCCCTTCGTATTATCCACGAATACCAGTGTCAAAACTCGTTCGCTCCTACTTACATTCCATCCTCTCAGACAACGAATCCAGAAAAATCTTTTATTTTTTAGCACTGAATTTGTGTTACATGCTCGTGCAAATGCTTTACGGTGTTTGGACGAATAGCTTGGGACTTATTTCCGATGGTGAGTCGTTCCATACAGATATAGCTCAATATTTACCGAGAGTTCGCGAATATCAAGCGATTCATATGGCATTTGATTGTCTGGCCATCGGCGTGGGATTACTAGCTTCAGTCATGGCTAAGTGGCCTCCAAATGAAAGGTTCACTTATGGGTAAGTTTACCCAATGTTCCGGTGTGTAGAGTCAGTTTTGCTGATGTTTGTCCAATGTGCCTCGTTTGTTTGTAGGTATGGCAGACTCGAGACTTTATCGGGTTTCGCAAATGGAATATTTCTCATCCTGATTTCAATCTTCATCGTGTTCGAAGCGGTCCAGCGCCTGTGAGTTTTTGCCCAAGCGTCGTGTCGATGATCTGAGGTCATCCGATTACCAGCTTGGATCCCCCAGAAATGTCGACGAGTCAACTCCTGCTGATCAGCTCTCTTGGGCTTGGTGTAAACCTGTTTGGCATGTTCGCAATGGGGGGACATCACCACCACCATCATGTATGTGCATCAAATTACTTGGCAGTGATGCCTAATGAAATAACGGTCGGACAGGGTCACAGTCATGACCATGGATGCGGACATGAGCACAAGCACTCTCATGCAGGTCACTCGCATCCGCACGATGGCCATGCTCATCACCCAAACAAGCACGGAACCAGCTTGCCTCACCATGACCATGCCTGTCACCATGTGCACCAGAATTCGGATACGCATACCCTCGATCCCCACGATCACCGTAAGCACAATAGTGCTCATCGCAGCCATAGCTATGCCACTGTGGCATCTTCACAACAGGACCCCCATTCGCAATCCCATCACCATCACGAACGACAAGAGTGTGAGCCCCTACATACCCAGTCGCATGTGCACGAGCATTCCGACAAGTCACATTCTGATTTCCGCTCTCCACCCGCTGATGAAGAACAAACCCAACACGGTCCGAAGTCTTCCACAATCAGGGAACGAAAACCTCATTCTCGTGGCCCATCACTTCAAGTTAGGCTTGAAAACAACCAAACACCTTCAGCACCTACAGTCCAAGTTCCATTTCCAGTGTCGTCTCCTGTGGATTCGCCTGTCTCCCTTAATTATCCCAGCACATCCGAACATGACCATCATTCTGCGCATGACCACCATGATGTTGGACACGGACATCCTGCTCACTCTCATGGACATGACCATGACCACCACGGCCACAGTCACAACATGCGCGGGGTATTCCTACACGTAATGGCGGTGAGTTTCATTTTGTTTTCCAGGTACGAGTCTCATCGATGTCAGGATACCCTTGGCTCGGTGGGAGTTATTGTCTCGACACTCCTCATTCAGTACTACGGGTGGACAGGCTTTGATCCCATCGCCTCCCTATTCATCGCCGTGCTCATCGTTGCGAGTGTAGTCCCACTCGTCATTGATACAGGGCGGGTGCTTAGCCTGGATTTGGGAGATAACGAAAGCAAGGTTGAATTGGCTTTAAAGGAGGTATGTAGATATCCAAGTATTCCATGAAGATACGACAACGCCTCACGCATGTCGTTAGCTCGAACACGTGGAAGGTGTCGCCTCGTATTCTTCCCCACGATTTTGGCCCAAGGATTCTTCAAGTATCATTGGTTCTATCCATCTTCAGCTCTCGTTTTCTGTCTCTCAGACACATCCATCCGACGTGCCGAGCAATAAACAGTCGAGTATCGATCGCGTGCTGCAACGCGTGGACGCTCTATTGAAAAGCAGGATACCTGGGCTGGAAGAGGTCACGATACAGCTGGAGGAAGTTTCCGGAGGGTAGATGTGGTAGTGGTAGCCTGTCCCACCTGTTCAGTAATTTAATCTCTTACTAGTAGCTCGAGGTTGCAATGTGCCCGCGACTTTGGTGATGTAGGTGATCACGGGCTCACGAACTTCGCGTTGGCGGCCGGAGTGTGGCGTTTTCCATTGACAGTACTCGCCTCGGGACCACGTTACTCAGCTTGAGGTGTTCGAAGGCATCGTTTCGTTCTGTCTGCTACGAGTTGACTCCTAAATCGATTCCGCGTCTTGACCTTGCAGTTTTACGATTTAGGTTCCAATTTCAATTCATTGACACAGTGGCAGCATCAAAAGATGCGGTTGAGGAAGATTGAGGAGGAGTATTGCGACAGGTAATCAAAAAGACAGTAGTGTTGTCTCCTCTGCCGGTGAGTGCATGCCATCCAAGCCTAAACATAGTGTGTCCGAGCAAGCTTCCAGGACTGTCGATTGTCTCTTATTGTATTGCCTCTATCCTCATGACGCTGATGAACAAGGTATGCTACCCTCTTATATTTCATGTCAAATAATTCACCGCAGCGTAGTTTGTGGTATCTGGACGCCAGTTTAATATGATCTTGTTGCTCTCTTTTGCAAAGCATCGTTTGTATTGCATGTGTGGTTGCTGTCAAGACGCTGGGCACCATTTCGTTTCGAGATTTTTTACATGACATACAGGACGCGAAAGCATGGCTTCCCGTGAGCGCCTTTCTCGTCATCGTTATATATTACTGGCTCCAAAAGTCTCGTGAGTGTCTCACACGTCGGTCACCCTTCTTTGATTCTTGGATCGATTGTGCGAAGCAATACCTCCCCATACCAGTCTACACGATTTCCAAGGATTTCGTTCTTACCAATGATGAGTGTGTCGTGCTGTAATGATACAGACGTGTCGCGATCTCCGCTTACCAAGCATTAGATACTCTCGTCGATACTTGCAGCATGGATGGATGTGAGCAATGTGGCAGGTGCAGCTGGCGATATCCCACCAGCGAGTGCAGCTATAGGCATTGGCCTGGAGCTCGTCTCGGGTGCGATAAAGAAGCTGCATGTAGCGCACCTTTTAATTGCTTAGCGAGCGCTGGTCATGCAAGTTTCTCTTCAGCTTTCGACCCGGAGAAATGCTGATGATGACTCGCTGACAGGTTCTGCTGATGCGGAAACGCTTCAAAATCACAGGGTTCTCCGACCGGGACTCGATGTTTTACAATAATTTACAGTCGATCCCTATACTGGCCGTGTTTTCTATCATTTTGGAAGACTGGGGAACAGAATCTGTCACGTAACTTGTAAGCACACCTTGCCACTTGGAGTCTCACCTCGCATACAAACGATTACGCACTCCAACTAAGCCCGGAAGAAACGCAGCGCGTGTTACTGTTTGCTATCGCGTTCTCTGGCGCAGCAGCAGTTGGCATACTATCATGCACTATCGCTTGGTGCATCCGGACAACAAGCAGCACGACATACAGGTACGAGCCTTGTATCGTGAGGAGTGTGCCTGGTGACTAAGGCTAGATCTCAGCATGGTCGGTGCGTTGAACAAGCTCCCTGTGGCTGCATCAGGGATGCTGTTCTTTGGTGATGCGATCACGATCGGTTCGGTCTCCGCGATTGGAGTTGGATTCTTTGCGGGGGTGATGTATGCGATCGCGAAGAACAACTAGAAGAGCACTCCCTGATCGAAACTGATAACTATGATGCTTTCCCACAGAGATGTTATATCAGGCGACATGAGTGCTGAGCGCTGATTGTTTCTGTGCTGCTTTGCAGCCATAGCCGATGGGATTTCAAGGGGGGGCCCAAAGTGCCATCCGTGACACTTGCTATGGCAATGTGAGGTGCTCATATTTGCCTTGCATGCTTAAATTTCATCTACTTTTTGCATGATACTACATTCGCCTTGGCAGATGCACCCTCCCATGCCAAACACTCCACCTCTTCCTTGTGAAACACACATATTCCCACCCTTCCCTTGTCTGATGGGCACCCTCAGTCTCACTACCAAGTATCTCACCTCACCTAACTTTCAGCTTGATGAGCTTGGATCCTTACTTTCATCCCAGTTTCTATCATTGCTATACATACTTGCAGGTATGGAGTAAAGTGAAATAAGATACCATCAATTACTTGTACAAGAGAAGTGAGGGAACAACATATGTGAATCAGGTCAATTTTGGCAGCACAAGATGATACTTTTCCTTCAAAAAAACTCCATCATAATTCTTAGGAACAGGCAAGTCAAACATTTCTTGTGGTGGTGTTATAACCACATAATGAGTACTCTGGACTCCAACCTCCTGAAGTTGCTGAAGACCCTTGGCCTTTACAGTGTGACCAGGGCTTACAGTGGCTTGCAATACTGTAGCTTCCTTGAGGTCAGCATCATAGTAAAAGGCATCAAATGTGGCTTCAGTTGTAGAGGTGGGGAGGTAGTAACCAGTTTTGGTGACCTCCTTGATATTGGGATCAAATGGGAAGGAAGAGAAAGTATCATAGATGATAGCATCATCAGGGTGTGTATCACATATCTTGACAATTGGCTTGGCAGGATCACCAACAATAAGATATTTATCCACATATGGTTTTGAAGGCATGATCCTCCAGTGCTGGTTCACCTTGCCTTTGATTGGCGAAACCTCCATTTGACGGATTGGCCATACACCGCCTTGTGCGAAAACACCACGGACTACAGAATCCCAAAGCTGGCCAGCAAGGTCCTTTGTACGGGGGTTGTGGTTGTACACCTTGAAGAGCACCCAAGCCACACTGGACATCTTGCGCTCAAGAGCAGCAACCAGCATCTCAGAGATATGTTGGGAAGCAAATCTGATGATGAGAGAATAGTGAGTTTCCCCAGGTTGGATAATGAAAAGACGATGAGGCAATTCAGTGTTCATACGGAATGAAGCCAGGTCATCCACCATCCTAGTAACATCGTCCACAGAAAGAGAGTCAATATATCTCTGGAGCTCGATTTCCAAGTCCTGAATGCGCTGCGCAAAACTAAAAGCAGTGCAGGCAGATGGACCGTAGAGCTCGAAAAATGTTTTGAGCTGTGCCGCAGATGGAGATGTATCCTGCAGCGTCCGGCTATGGGGAGGCTGTTAATGAAGCAGGCAAGCCAGGCATGCAAGAACTAACGCTGCAAGGAGCTCCTCGAGAGACCACATTTTCATGATATACGAGGACACGCCAATCACTTTGCGTGCCCAACGCAGGCGATCCGGCCTCGGGGACGCCGCTTGCACAATATAACAGCCAAGGCCCTGTACCCATCCTGGAACGCCGATCAGATCCGTGTTTGAGTCGACGAGGACCCAAACAGATGGCGGTAAATCGGATCGATCGATTTCAGACCCATTGTATCTGAGGACACCGTCAGAGGCAAACAAATCTGCGTGTTTGTTGTCCTGAACAAAAAGGGTGGGGAGCCCCGCGAGGTTGCGCAAGTGTAGGATGAATTCTAACAACACAGATTTGCCTGAGTAGAGTTCGTGAGATGCGCGATGTGACCAGTATGACTGTGCTCACCGATCCCAGGCGCACCGGTGACAATAATCCCGTGTCCTTTCCATTTGAGTGGGAAATTTGGGGCGAGAAAAGGGTTAGTGATGGCGTCTGGGAATTGAGTCTGCATCACGCTAGACTCTGCCGCGCCAACAGAAATTTCCATGGTCATATCCACCTCGTCATCGTTCTCCTTCAAGTCGCCAGCAAAGTCCCCCCCTTTATAAAACGTGATAATATGCTCCACCGCCAGGACAAATTCATTGCGAACGAGGATGCCAGAGAGACAACTCGATCCACTGCCATATGGTGGGCTCTTCATGATACAGCAGCTGCTAGGAACTTCTACACCTGCCAACTGTGGTCGCTCGACCGGCATGGTCTCAAAAACTCTCGCATGGGCATCTGATTTTCTGTCCCATATTTCAGTATGAAAGTCGACCATGTTCTCTATGGAAAAGGAATCGATTTGACGACGTAAGTCAGCAATCACATTACGCACTCACTCGGACCCATTTTCCTGCGCTTCATTTTTTCCAAATCACTTGACATGAGACGGGGTCGCTTCTTGCCGTGAGTTAGGTCTGACAAGAGATAAGGATGAATAGCGTGGAGACGACGAAAGAACATCAGCAAGGCAAAGTAGGGATGTGAACGGCCAGCCACTTACACTCAGTCACTTGGACGATAATACAAATATCTTGGAGAACAGGTACATCCAGGAAAGTATCGGATATCAGTGTATCCATGTCGAAACTCGACTCCACAGATAGAGAGTCAAAGGATTTGTCGAGATCATGACGGGTAGTACTTGCAGGGGGCCGGTAAAATGCTATACAATCTTCGGGGGCCGAGTGAAGACTTTCATGCTTCGCCTTGATCAGTGTTCGAAGTTGACTGAGCATTTCATCCCCTGATATTCGAATATGGGACTTAGCAAGGCCAGTGGTACCTCGAATGTAATAAAAGATCAACGGATAATCTGAAAAAATCAGGGTGAACCGCCGGAGCAACCTTGTATCGCAACGACGTACCAACTATCAGATGAATGTGGTCTTCGTGTGGTTGCGTCGTGAAAACGCTTGATACTTTCAGAGCATTGGTTAAGCGCCCCCCAGACGTAGATAGGATGACGGTGCTGAGACCATCAAAGGGCACAGGAGCGTCGAGCTTGTAAAGCGGGAGACTGTTGGGTATTACATCCCTAAATGTGTCACTGTCAAAATCCTTTATCTTCTGTTTCACGGCGCCGATACGTTCATTCGGTGAGGCTTCGATATTGAAGGTGGTTGCGGGGGCATAACCACCTATCCAGCAATTGAACGTGAAAATCTCAGACATGGTGATAGTTGGAGGACGAGTGTTATAGGGGCCATCAAGGGAAAGTCCGAGTGGCTATACGCAAATTCAAGCACCCGGGCATTCGGCCTTGCGGTCAGCACGAGGAACTCTCCTGCGAACCTTCGCACGTTCAACCCCACATCCGTCCACCCCGCCATAACCCCATCGTTGCCCCGACGCATGACCAGGTTCGTGCATTGCCATCGGTGCAGCCCGAAACTATCAATGCCGCCCTTACAAGAACATACTTGTTTAGGTAGTCGTTCTATTCGTTACATGTGCAACAAGCGGGTGCAAAATTGAATTCATTTGACCGGTGCTTCAGACAGAAGTGCGTGCTGTCGTCATCTTCGAAATGTGGAATATCCCTGGCGCTCGGACGTTAATCAATCCCTTAAAGTTATTCACCATTGGTTGGCACGAGCTTTGCCATATAATCGCAGTGGGTTGTTTGCTGTAGTACCCTTCGCAATCCGCGCTCATCTTGCACTTGAATCGATGCCATTCATCAGGCAATCATTCTGACAGGCGGAACAATATTATCTGTCACTACCAATCCATACTTGGGCGGAGCAACACTCGTAGAAGGTGATAAACCGATGATGATATTACCCGCAGGATATGTGGGCTCTACCATCTTCGGTGGTGTATTCCCGTTGGTTGGTTTTGATACCCTAGTTGCCAAAATACTCAGTTTCGTGCTCGGCCTTGGATTGGTCGCTCCACTGGTCCTCGTTCGCGATAAACTGTAAGTAAATAGCATAGTTTTTAACATATTTGGCCAGCTGACCAACTGAAGGACTATACTGCTCACGCTCCTCCACGAGGGCCTTCTAGTCGGTTTCTGGTTTATTGACCATGCGTAGGTGATTAACAGTTGCACCGCGCGTATACTCCTCGTCTTTTCATAGTCAAGCACTAAGATGGTACTGTTTATTTGTTGGCGTAATGAAGTTAGCGTCTTTGGCTCTCAGCTGTCATTATGCTGACTCGCTTTCGCGGTGTTTTTGCGTTGTGTGTGAGTAGAATCCGTATGGTTACCGCGTCACATAACATTTCTTTGGAAGAACTACGATAAGGTTCTGCCGCCCACAATTGCCAAAAAAAAGTGAATCAGAACG
>JBBPRB010000357.1:0-17713 GCA_038092815.1 Hortiboletus rubellus
TGTTGGGAGAAATCATTTTATTTCTCCACAACCTGTGAATGAACAAATAAGGAAAAATAGAGGTATATACTAGACACTATGGTCTATATGTCCCTCAATTAGCTAAGCATTTGGACTGTAGGAACAAGGTGAAAACTCAAATCTTGGGTCAAATGTCTAGCATTCCATATATAATAACTAAGTATCTCCATCCAAATATTTTGGTGCAGGTCAGCATCCTAAGCATCAGAGAGATTCCTGAGTGGTTCCCATGTATGATCTGTCTCTTCAAAGCCTTTCCAATGCATCAGGTATTTGAGACAGCATTCCTTCAGTTGTAACAGCTGTCAACTTGCAACTATGCTTGATGCATTTATCTTTTTATTTTTTTCACTTCCTCAAGGGTAGATTCCCTTATCAAGCACCTTGGACAGGTTCCACCCCTTCATCAAGTACCCAGGATAGGTACTACTTCTTATTAGACACCTTGGACAGGTGCAATTTCCTTATCAACTGCACTGGGCATGCACAATCAAGCTATCTATGCACTTAGAGTGCAATCAACTCACATTAGATGTGTGATAACTCTTATCTGCTGATTGCTGGCAATCTCTATCCAATCTCTAGGATGGTCTGGACCATCCTCCTATGTTTCACCTCTTCACAATATCACCATGTCACCTCTTCACACCTTCACCATATCACAGGATACCCTTCCAATCCTTCACATCTTCACTCCTTCACCTCTTCACCTCTTCACCTCTTCACCTCCTTACCTCTTCATCCTGTGGTATGGCTATGTCTTCTCTTCTGATCATATATTATTCTTCCATTCCTGATCCATGCCTCCTCCTCATGCCTTTCATGTGCTGCCACACCCATGCTTCTTCATTTATGATCTTTCATTAATTTATAATCTCTGCCACACCCTCATGGTCAGAGTTATGCTTTTATTTCATTATTTACATCCCCCCTCCTCATGTTCTTGCTTTTTTCCATGCTTTTCCCTCATGTTATGCTTCCATTCCATGGCTGTACTGATACATGTGTTGCACACATGTTCAGGGACTCATCTTATCTATAGATCTATGCACAACATGTACATACTTTATATAGTATATAAAGCCCCCCAAGCAGTGGCCAAGGCTTCCCAGTCTTGTCCTCCTTGGAGTTTTCCCTTCTGCTCCTCTGGCTGACTCACTCCTCTCTCTCTATCCTTATGTGGATTGATTTCCCCAAACTATGTCCCTAAAAAGTTAGCTATCAAGTATACTCAAGAGCAAGCAGCCTTAGCAAAAGCTTTAGGTTGTTTCAGTATGTATTTGTGGTGTGAAATCTTCTGTCCCTATTAGGGCTCATCCCAGAACCTCTGGGGGAGGGAGTCACCCCTTGATCTGCAAGCAAACCTTGCACTGGATCTAGAGGAGGCGGAACTACTTGAAGAATTGTGTGACTACCTCTCAATGGAGCAAGAACTGTCATTGTGCCTGCAGCATGTCTCAATATGGATGATGAATGTCAGTGTAATCCTTGGCATGGAGAACACTACATTTAATGCTGAGGATTTATAAAAGTCTCTGTGGGAGTGTCATCCTTTTCACATAGCTGTAGATACCCTCAGCCCATTGTAAATTGATGATATCGGGGGTGGAATTATCAGGAAATGCCAGTCTTTATGCATTACTCCTAGTGGAAAACATTAAATTGAATTGTGGAATGCCATACAGAAATCTAATCAATTCCAGATCAATTCTCTCAGGCTCTGATTGGGAGAATATACATGGCCCACTTAGCAGAGTGTGCATGAATCTCTCTCCATAATTAAATAGCTCTTCAATAGAAACCAAGGATACATTGAGCATATATACCATACCCCACACAATTACATTATATGGTTTGCAAATTTAGAGACTATGTCCGCAAGCAGAGATACCTTGTATAGATTGCTACACAAGGACTGGAATTATGCATACTGCTCTAACTATACATATGTTGGCACGTGAATAAATCACTCATCGAGGGGTTTAATAGCATCATACATGAATTCTGCAAGTGGACAAATCACACCTGCAAGTTTACCTGCTAAGCTCCACAATTGAACAAAGGCTACTTGCTGCCTCCATTGCTAAGTGCAATGACAAGGAACTTCATATACCTTTCATTCCTAGTGTACATACCATGTCAGACATGTCTATGCACCACCCTACAAGCATAAATACCTGCCTATAACACCACATATCCTCTTCCACAACTTTGTATATATATCCCACTGGGACTGGATGTGCCATATCCCTCATCTTGTTCACATATGCTGTGAAAATATATATTGATCTTTCTAGCTCACTACATCCTTCTCTGCACACAGCACAGCCATTTCCAAAAGTCCATATTCTGTTTGCTACAAGTATACATAAATCTCCACATGCACATGCATCATTCCAAGTAGGACTTTACATGCCCATTCAATCCACATATGTATGTGAATTCAGCACACCCTATCCAACAAGGCGGAATACCATGTGTCAGGCAGGTATATTATGCAGAAAAATCCTTTACCTTGCTCCACAAGGAATATCTCATTTTCCAACAGATTAATGCAATCCTCTAGGAGTCAATTTAACATCGCTTGCAAGCATACACTGCAAGCATAGGATTCATTTCTGGGAGGCAGAAATACTATCATAGCAAGGAGGATAGCATCCAGAAATCTTGTATATAACCCTGCAGCAGTATGTAACCTCCTCTGCAACTACAAATAAAAGGTGCTGCAGCAATATAACCTCCCCCTTCAGGACTTATGAAATGTTAACTCAAAGGTGTGGAATATATCTGATGGACATGGCCGAGTATCCCAGCAATGTACCATGCGACAATAGTACCTTACCCGTCCACCAGGATCCTTTGGAACATCGCAGCAGGATAGGTGTGAGCATTTAAGTATCCCACTCAGGTGCTGCAACAAATGTGCAGGCTAGATGCGCTTCCATTGCTATGTCAAGGTTTGGCAATCTTTCCAAATGTAATGTCTGTAATGGTGAAAGGGAAGAACTGAACGAATGACACACACAAATGTGTTTCCCACCTCCATTAGAATCCTGGGTTCCAATTGGTTTCCACCACTGCAGCTTGTGAAATTCAAGTGTTGGGTAGCGCATCGGTGGGGGGGCAAGGTATGGGGCAAGGTACAGGATTTCTGCTCCTAGAGGGACATGAAGAATCACATAGGAGACCCCAACATAAGGTTGTTCCCAAGGTAACATATCATGTCTGCTTTGATACTTTTGTGAACAACCTGTATACCCTCTCTTTCTCCGCTGATTCTCCTCATATTAATTTGCTCCCATATGATATTTCCTGATGCTGGGCCATGCTAAACTATAATATATACATTATTGGTTGCAAGGAGCTACTACAGTGTATTTGCATATACCTAATAGCATGCCAATGGTGTTAGCCCCCATCTCCACCGCCTCTCTGCCAAACATGTGCCCATGCCACAGATCAATACCAGAACCAAGGTCTGGCAGCAGGCGAAGGTTATACCTAAAGTGGGAGTTGGAATGCTGTCATTTGACCACACCTGCAGACCACATACCTGAGTTGACGATTAATCAGCAGCTTCCTTGATGCCACTATTGAGGGTGGGTAGCATCGTCATCTTCCCAAATAATTGGTCTTCCTCCGTGCGAAATTTGGCCAGACCCACCCACACCTCCTCTGACGCTTTCACCAGACTACTAACCAGTTTCAAAGCCTCCTGATGCTTGGCCATGAGCTGGCCACATGTTACCCGTAGTGAAACAATCTAGAGCTCTTGCTAAGGCTGCTTGCTCTTGAGTACACTTGGTAGCTAACTTCTTGAAGACATAGTTTAGAGGAATCAACCCATATAAGGATAGAGAGAGAGGAGTGAGTCAGCCAGAGGAGCAGAAGGGAAAACTCCAAGGAGGGCAAGACTGGAAAGCCTTGGCCACTGCTTGGGGGGCTTTATATACTATATAAAGTATATACATGTTGTGCATAGATCTATAGATAAGATGAGTCCCTGAACATGTGTACAACACATGTATCAGTACAGCCATGGAATGGAAGCATAACATAATGGGAAAGCATGGAAAAAAGCAAGAACATGAGGAGGGGGAATGTAAATAATGAAATGGAAGCATAACCCTGACCATGAGGATGTGGTAGAAATCATAAATTAATGAAAGATCATAAATAAAGAAGCATGGATGTGGCAGCACATGAAAGGCATGAAGAGGAGGCATGGATCAGGAATGGAAGAATAATATATGATTAGAAAAGAAGGCATAGACATACCACAGGGTGAAGAGGTGATGTCAATCACGTCTTCAAACAGCTCCTACCTGAGCTCATATGCAAAAATTGCAATCTTGTCACTGAATACATCCCCAATGGGGGCAATCCTGCTAATTCTCTTTCACATGGCATTTTCCCCCCTTGTTCCTTACTCCTCCCCTCCTTCCACATTCCTGCTGAACTTGCAACCTTCCTCCAAGATCCCCCCCTCATCACAGTAGTACCATTGGTCACTTGCATGTAACTTCAGCGCACTCAAACCCCCATGCTTCACATTGCTCACACAGGCTTTGCAGTCCCACACAAAGAAAAACCCCCTATTACCCCTGTCATCCACCACCTTGTTGTCCTATACACCATTGGCAGAGCCCCCCGTGCTGCACCCCCACTGCACAGCCAAGGACCGGCTCATTGAGTGGTGCTCACTCCACACCTGGGTGTTGCAGCTCTCCTTACAGCAAGAAGACATACAGTGCCTGCTTAGCATATTGCCACACACATGGGCAGACTCCACGAAGGAGACTTATTGCTCAGACCTACTTGCCTTCCACATCTTTTGTGACTTCAAAGCCATTCTAGAAGTAGAATGAGTACTAGTGTCAGTGAACATTGTCTCTGCCTTCATATCACATCTGACAGGCACGTATGTGCCATCTACAGTGGTAAACTATATAAGCACTGTTTCAGTGTGGCACACAATCCATGGCTTAAGCTGGAGCACAAATGAATGGGAGACAAAACTCCTCTACAAAGCTGCATGCAACCTGGTCCTGCCCACATTCAAGGCCCATATCCAAGTATCCCATAAGGAAGCCATACATCCTGGCAACCATTGTGGCTATCAGGGAGCACTTGGACCTCACTTCCCCATTACATGTGGCAGTTTTCACCTGCCTCACCACAACCTTTTTTATAGCAGCATACACCAGGGAATTTACGATTCCCAACTTAAAGGTCTTTGACCCAGTACAATACATAACTTGGACGAACATTTCCACACAACAAGACAGAGACGGGCTACAAGTGACCTGCTTCCACCTGTCATGGATGAAGAAATCTTCCCTTGGGAAGGAAGTAAATTGGACAAAGCAGGTTGGCCAACATGATCCAGAGGAAGTCTTAAATAACCATTTTCACATCAACAACCCCCCAGTCACACTTCCCCTTTTTGCATACTGCTATCATTTGGGCCTCATTCCTCTTATGCAGGCAAAATTCTCAAGGTGCTTGACAACGCCATTGCCACTGCTGATCTTGCACCCTTACAAGGACATGGCATTTGCATTGGGACCACCCTAGAATACTTGCTATGAAAAATCCCTTTCAAAGTAGTCAAAGTCAAAGAACACTGGGCTGGAGACTTCTTTCTGATCTATGTACCTATGTAAGCATGCGCAAATCCTAGTGCCTTATATGCAAGCCAACCCAAAGGTTCATGCGATCTTCTTACAACACACCATTCCTTTAGTACAGCAAAGGAATTAGACACAGGCACACCACGGATGACTTTTTCTTTTTGAGTAGGCATTTTTCACTGCATGTGTTATCTTCCCAGGACTAACACATTGGAATCACAGCTCTCTCACCTGCCTTTCAGGTGTCTTCCGAATCAAAGTGCTATGCACTTGCCCATTCCCACTTTTCTTTCACTCATTCCTTACTATACTCCTGCATTCACATAGCATTGTATACTTGACTTTCTCTTACATACAAAGTAAAGTATCAGTTCAAAGATGTACACATTGCGGCATAGTGAGGCATGAGTATAGCTGCAGTGTAAGGTCTTTGGACCAATGGGCAAGGTAGCTCCCACACCTCTTTTTTTCAAGCTTCTCACATCGGCCATTCCTCCAACTGCAACTTGATTGCAAGTTTTGTTGCATCCACCACACCATGCCCATCATGTCAACTGAAAGTTAATGCTTTCTTGCAGCTCTCCATCCCCAGGTCCAGATAGTGACACTTGCTTGGTAGTGTTATGAGAGTGTCCACCCACCCTCACAGCTCTCTCACCTACCTTTCAGGTGTTTGTTGGACTGAAGTGCTATGCGCTTGCCCATTCCCACCTTTCTCTCACTCATTCCTTAATATACTCCTGCATTCATATAGTATTGTATACTTTACTTTCCCTTGCATACAAAGCAAAGCATCAGTCCAAAGAGCAATGGTTGATTACATAATTATATGGCTGCTATAGCCATATGCTTTTTTTCCTGATGTAAGTCAGAGCTTTACAACTCAGGTCAATAATTACCTTGCTTGCAAGATCTTTCCTTGTATGGCAGATTGGTCATATACAGAAGTGGTGAGCTAGAAGGTGAGCTGAGAAGCTTGGAAGGAGTAGCTCTGCTGAAATCCAGTGAACCCTCCTAAGAGGCAGATCAAGGGTAGACACTAATACATTGTAAATTATAGGAATGTGAGCCACACCTTGAATTCTAGGACATAATAACTATGTATAGATCTAGTATACATAGATTTAAGCAAATTGTAGGAATCATAGTCAATCTGTATTGCTTTAAGCTATGCTTTTTGACCTATGTTGGATCTCTCACTCTCCTTGCTTCTGTGCCACTTCCCTCATGATACATAGTATCTTGTCAGTTTCTTCAAGGCTGCTTGATTAGCTCTACACCCTGTTTACTACATTTAAATGAAATCTGTGATTTTTTTCCATTTATTTGAGCATCATGTGGAGTTCCACATGCAAAGTAATTGTACAATCCATATGATGCACTTGCACCATTTCATTGTCACTAGGTGCTATGTTGTTAGTAAGTTGTGAGAGGATAAGAAAATTGTTGGTTCAAACTCACCCTGAGTTCTCTATATTATTGCAGATCAGTTTCACTAACTCTTGTGAGACTAAATGCACTCATATGCCTCTGGTAGATGGTGGCCCAGATATAGTGGCACTTGATAAATTCACTATTGAATCCTCATTGAGTGTGAGGTCAATTATATCAAAGCTTTTGTTCTTCATGTCACCACCTAATATAAGATGAATTACTGCCAAGCTGCCCTTATTAGATTGGTGCACTGGTAACTGTTCAGTGTCATCAGCAGCAGCAAAGATCTTAGTTGTTGGAGTAGATTGCTGGTCCTACCAAGTGAAATTGACTTGGGTCATGAATGAGCATTAGCACTGATGTACCAACTGTTAAAGACTGATCAATTCCTGGCGGAACTCCAGAACTCTGGAGTTGTGCGGATGGGTTAGGACTTTGGCTTCGGCTTATGTGCTGCACCCTTGCTGTCGTTTGTGTCTTGTATTTCGGAGCAGAGAGGAACAGGGAAAATGGAAGAGGACAGGAGTCTGTCTTAGTTGATAATCTAGCTACTGTACACGGAGTGTCTAGGAGTTTATATACGGAGGGAAAGTACAGTATTAGTAACGGATGACTGAGACGGAGGACAGGAGATATGAAAGCTGGTGCTGTGTTTTGGTAGGATGAATACCGGAGCTGTGCAAGCACAGGTTGGAGGTACATATCTAAAAATTGGAACTAGACTATGTACGGAACAAAGGAGTATCGTAAGTACAGAGTGTAAGAAGGAATTAGTCAAAGTACAGATATCAGGAGGAATGGAGGTACATATTAACAGAGAACAAACCAGAGATCACTCCTGAAGGTGCAGAGTTGTGCCTGGAGGCCAGAGTTGTGCTAGAGATTGGCACGGTGTATGACACCAACATACATAAGAAATTTAGATGAATCTATAATTGTACAAGAAGGGAATAATTTAATATTGTGGTGTGCCAGTTTGAAAACATGGTGAATTAGAAAGACAAAAATGAAGGACAGGAGCACAGTGGATGGAGGATAGCTACATGTGAATACAGGCAAATGCTATATAATTACAAAAGTACTTAGGAAGTATGCCAATTCCTGAGGCCTGAGCTTTAAGTTTCATTTCACCTAGGTTTACTGTGTCACATTCAGATGTTGGTATTTGAGCCATAGGTGGTTATTTCTCTCTCCTTCATAGCTTATTGCTTGTTGCTCCTTAAAACAATCCAAAGTTCTAGCTACAGTGACTCCAAAAACCGTTGCAATGCCTAACCCCAATCTAGCGCACTGCAATCACCTGTGGGAAGGTCCCTGGGTCATGTGATTTGGCCCAGTGGCTGTGGAGATATGACCATTTTAAAATGACAGGTCTATTGCAATAGTTTATTCACTTTTGGTGGGTAAGGTGGGAGCTTAATAAAATTAGATGATATTTAGTAATGTTTGGTCACACAAAAATTGATCCATATATAAACATTATGTCTGAGTTTAAAAAAGTTCACACACTTATTAATTTCCAATCACAATCATCATAAGATCTCTTTTTACTATCCAAAGGAATATTATCCTCTTTATGCTTGATGCAGGTTACTTCATGCCTCTACCACTGATGTACATGTCTTTACCATACCCACACTCTACCTCAAAGAGTGTTCCAAAGTCCAGAAGTTGATTGGAGGCTGCCCATTCAAGCTTTTCCTAATTAATATTTGTTATGCTATTTATTTTATTACCATTTTCAAGGTAAAAAATGACATTCAAGTGATCAAATCACTTGCCAATATCATCAAACAGCCCTCCTCCAATACAATCTGCTCACACTTGAAAAAGTCTGGCATAAAAGCCATAGTAAAAATAAAACAGCCTCTTCTCTTTATCAAGTATTATAAAGCTTGTCTAAACATTGCCCATGTCCACAGAGACTGAATTGTGGAGGATTAAAAGAAGATAGGAAAGTTCAATGGGATCAAAATTGATCACCTAGGGTCAGATGGGCATGAAAAAAGTCATATGAGAGGTTGAATAATAGATTGGTGGAGAAAGCTATCAAACTTAAGGGAAGATATGTAATGGTATGAAGATGTATGATTTGCCAGGGTGTTTGATATGTTGCCAAGACAATGGTAGGATGGATGAGCACCCATATCTTCACATTTTGAAGGATGAATTACTAAATATCCTATAGGATTGTGGTTTTAATTCTTCTAATATAATTTTTCAACAAGAAAATAATCTTAAGCACACCTGCAGGAACTGAAGTAATGGCTAGAAATGTAATATTTTGTGGCTATGGTATTGCCTGCACAGTCTCCCAACTGAAATCCCACTAAATATCTTTGAGATCATCTCAAAAAGATACATGCATCTTTCTAGTGGGGTTGAGAGATTATATGATGATAGGAGTTAGAAATTAATAAGTGTGTGAACTTTTTTAAACTCAGACATAATATTTATGTATGAATCAATGTTTGTGTGACCAAATATTACCAAATATCAGCTAATTTTATTAAGATCCCACCTTACCCACCAAAAGTGAATATATAAACTGTTACAATGGACCTATCATTTTAAAATGGCCATATCTCCACAGCCACTGGGCCAACTCACATGACCCAGAGACCGACGTGTAGCCAGGAGTGCATACATAATTCCGTCTGACTAATGCTAAGCGAGATTCCCACAGGTGATTGCAGTGTGCTTGATTGAAGTTAGGTATTGCAACAGTTTTTGAAGTCACTGTAAGGCTGCTTGCTCTTGAGTACACTTGATAGCTAACTTCTTAGTGATATAGTTTTGGGGAATCAACCCACATAAGGATAGAGAGAGGGAAGTGAGTTAGCCAGAGGAGCAGAAGGGAAAACTTCAAGGAAAACAAGACTGGGAAGCCTTGGCCACTACTTGGGGGTACGTACATGTTGTACATACATAGATCTATAGATTAATGAGTTCCTGAATGTATGTACAACATATATATTAGTATAGCCATAAAATGGAAGACAAACAAAGAACCATGACATGAGAAAAAAGCATGAAAAGAAGCAAGAACAGAAGGAGGAGGGATGTAAATAATAGAATGGAAGTATGACTCTGAATATGAGAGTGTGGCAGAGATCATAGATTAATGAAAGATTATAAATGAAAAAGCATGGATGTGGCAGGACATGAAAGGCATGAGGGGATGCATGGCTTAGGAGTAGAAGGATAATATATGATCAAAAGCAGAGATATACATATCACAGGGTAAAGAGGGAAAGAGGTGAGGGGGTAAAGGGTTGGAGGGGTATCCTGTGATATGATGAAGGGGTGAAGAGGTGATATGGTAACATGATGAAAAGATAAAACATAAGAGGGTGGTCCAGACCATCCTAGAAATTAAATAGAAATTGCCAGCAATCAAGAAATAAGAGTTATCACATATCTAATATGAGTTGATTGCACTTCTGGTGCATATTGATTGTACATGCTCCTGGGAATATTGCATCCAGAAGTGGTGATTAGGTAAGCAAAGGGTCATGTCAGGTTGCTTAGTCACTCAGCTGGTTATAGCAAACTCAGTTTTATTGTATACTAAGGAGCTACAACTAAAAGTTGGAAGTGTAGACTTAGGCTAATCCCTTAGGATAGTAAGTCTAGGCGAGATAGGGGTAGGAGTCCTATAGGTAGGTCATCCTAATGAGCCCTAGCAAAGGTTTGCTTAGGGGAATGCTAATCAGAAAGGGTAATAGGTCACCCTAGAAATATAGTATTTAGATGACAAGATGTTGAGATGTCAAAATGTCAAGATGTCAAGATACTGGGGTAATCCAGCAAGACCCTGAGATGTTGAGATGTTGAGATGCTCAGTTCCTGGTTGGTAGTTAACTTGGTGGTATACTTAATAGATTTAAAAGGATATTATAACTGAATCTTATTGTTTTATCTAAGGAGTAGGCAAGTTTGGCTTAGAGAGGTGAAGTGTAGCCCTTATTTGGTACTACAGGACGCTTAGGTGGCTTACTAATAGGGACCAGATACCTTTTGTTGCCCAAAAAGGGGTTTCTTCCAAAAGGATAATCTTAGGTAGTTGTCCTTTACTTTAGGTACAAGTCCTAATAGCCTAGTAGTAGTTCTAAAGTCCTATTTACTTCGCTCTGGGGTACCCTGCCTTATTAGGTCTTCTTAGGTTTCCCAGTGGATCTCTTATCAGATGAGATTATGTAAGGTAAAAGATTAGATTCCCTCTGTAGGTCAAAATGCTCCCCTTTATATACCTAAACACAGGAGGCTGTGCCAGCCAATCAGAGGGTTTGGTGGCTTATAAATTAAGGCACAATCGCTTACTAATGCCAGGCACAAGCTGTCAAACCCAGGCACACTAAGGAAAAGCACTTTGAGCAAAAAAGTCCAAATTTGGAATACTCTACCAAACAGGCTGGCTATGCTGTGCAGGGCTGTACAGACTAATGGGGACAAGGTCACATGGTAGCTAGGGGTCACATGATCACTTCATTCCACTGGCACTTAGCTAAATAATCAGATAAATAAAGAGAAATCAAAGAAATAGTATGCTATGTACATATATGCAAGTGTAAGGGTATGACTAGAGAGATTAATAAATATCTCAATAACCATTAGGTGGAAAAATCTGGAAAAATAGGGGTATGTAGGTCATGATAGGGGCTGTCTTTCCCTATAGTATCAAAGGGTACTATCCACAGGAAGGTGTGGAAATTCTACTTCTTGGGTGACTGCTTTACTATGTACATGCATGAAACTAGTTTTGTGCGGGTCAGTGCTGGATTGGAATTAGACATTGCAACAGTTTTTGGAGTCACTATACCCACCCCCATGTAGCTCAAGTTCACTGATAAGATAATGACTCTGCCACATGTATAGTTAATAGGTAACACTGGTGCTGTGATGATATAATGCTTCAGAATATCAAAGACATCTTATTGGTGTTTACCCCAGAAGAACTCTGCATCTTTCCACCAAAGGCAAGTTATACTGGATGCAATCTGTGAGTAATTGGGGGTCTATATGTGAACAATTCCACACAATTTTATAAATTGATGAGCTTTTTTAATATTATAAGGAGCAGGCCAATCCATAATTGTTTTGACTCTTCCTTTATCAGGTTTATATCCTTCAACTTCAATTTTCTATTCTAGAATTGTGATTATGAATTGACATATCTGAAGCTTCTTTCCTGAGAAGATTCCTTCTGCTTCAGCTAAGTGGTGAAGGATTTGATTTAAATCAACTATATGTTTCCAAATATATTGTCAAGTTCCAGGCCTTTCTGATAGGACAGTAGGGCTGTTATCTTGGTCAAGGTATGTGATGGTAGGTCCTTATATTGGAGCATTGTCAATAAAGACATTTATTACCTGTTTGATAATCTTATCTTGAAAAATAAACACCATGCATTCCTAAAATTCTATAAGGGCATTGATAAATCCTGTAGGTAATAATGTAATTCATAGTAGTTTAAAGGGGCTGTGGAATGCTATCATATCATATCATAACTGGCTTCATTCATCTTCCTGATATTAAATTCCCAATATAGATCTAACACTGTAAATGTTATATGCATGGCTTTCCTACACCTTTGATCCTCTGAATACAACTCCATTCTTCCAAGAGTGATCTCTGATTTGTTCTTGTCTAATATGTATCTCTGTTCCTCCAGACCTTCATACTCTGACTTTGTTCCACTGTTTCCTTACTTACAATATTTCCATGTTCCTATTTAGTATTAGCTCCACTTTTTAGTTACCTCTGACCTGTGCATACACAGTTCCAGCATTCATGTTGCCAGAGTGCAGCACTAGCTTTCACATCTCCCAACCTCTGTCTCCATCATCTGTTATCAATTCTATGTACCTTCAACATATTTAAGCTTCTAGATACTCTCTGTATTAGTAGCTTGATCATCAAATTGAACAACTTCTGTTTTCTTTCCTTGCTACCTTTGTTTCATTCTGAAATATAGGACATGAATAATAGCAAGGGCACAACACATAAGCTGAAGCCAATAGTCCTATTTTGCTTGCACAAACTCCAGAGTTCTAGAATTCCCTCAGGAGTTGCACAGTTCTAACAGTAAAGTACTGTTCTCCCAAGAATTAATCTATGAACTGGTTCAAATTTGGGAAAAAGGGTGTTTCTTTGATTATGATAGCATTTAGAGATTGTAAGTTGTGTACAATTTGTAGTTTGTTTTTGATGAGGTCTCATGTGGTAAATAAATTGGATTGGTAGGATGATTGACAAGATTTATAGACATCAGCTTTCATATTATATTGGAGTAATTCTATAACTTTTTTTTAAAAGGCAAGTACATTGGGTATATCTTTTTCTTACCATGGTTGATGTGGGACAAATGATATCTTGTAGGGGCTAAAGTATGATTCCTTAAGAGTTCCTCACTTTTTATGAATGAAAGCAATACTGTAGCTGCTTTATTTTGAATGAGTATGTAGATCAATAGTTGCTGTTCCTCAGGCAAAAAAAACTGATGACTTTCAAATTGCTTTATAAGCTTGTCTATACATTCCTAAGTAAATTTAACTGTGGATATAGGATTGGAAAAGTAAACATTGTAGGATTTTAAAATGGATAGGAGATCACAAGGTATAGTTCATGTAACCTTAAATTCAGGTGGAATAGGTTGGGAAATGGGTTTGACTTGCTTATCAACTTGCTTACTGTATAAGCACTGTAGACTTTGACCTTACGATGCTCAATTGATTGCATTAAGTATCCTATTATTCTTGAATCTAGATTATAGGGGAGTATATAGTAGGGCCTAGTTGGATAATCATATATGATTACCATGGCTTCTAGAGGTTGCTATGCTACTACATTCAGTTGCAGTCTTATGGAATAGGTAGGCTTGTCAGTTGCCTATATATGTGTGTGGTGTGGTGTGTATACAATCTTTATGTTAGATGACACTTTGATAGTAAGTGTAGCTATGCCTATATTGGTCTTATAGTTACGTGGAAATTCCAAGGCAATTAGCTGGTCTGATGCTACTATTCAATAGCAAGCTTATTTATCATAGGATTGCAACAAGCTTTTTATGAGCTCTAGAACTGCAGTTATTATAGTATGTGGTAGTGTGGTCAGCAATCAGTGATGATTTTATTGCAGCCTTGTGCTGATGCCAGGCTGAGGCTCAGAATTGTATGTGGTATAGGTACTGGCTTAATTTTATCAGGGTTTTGCTTGTGCCATAGTACCCTAGGGACCAGTCTGATTTGCATAGCAAGGAAATAGTTGACTATCTTTTAATTAAAGAGTGATCTAGTCATTGTTGTTATTGTGTTGAACAGTGCTCAGGTTCCTTCACAGGAAATGGAAAATTATTAGTGGTGTGATGTTGTTTACTTCACATTAATATGATTTCAGTTATTTTCATCATTCAAAGGAAAACAGGAGGGGGGAGTGTTATGGATACATGCAGGAGTATGGTAGGATATAAATATGAGGGATAAGGAAAGGGGGTGTCTCATAGCCATTCTGATATTATAGGTTGAGGGGGTGGACTCTGGAAGATGCCATCATAAGATAGTGGGTGATGTCAATATTACTATAATAGACTGGGATTGTACTCTGGCAGGCTGCTTGCAGAGGCTACTCCAAGGCCTTGAAATATACCTATTATGGGTCATGAATCACATATTATTATAGGCAAGAGGAGAAAAGAAAAAGAAGATGTACCATTGCTAGTGTATTTATGATGATAGGGGTGAGGGTCTGCCCAAGGAGCCATTGTGTATGGGCATGATTTATATACTCTATTAGTCATGGGTTCTGGATGTGCACATAACTTGCCTCATGTGCATAGTAAGGTAGGGGGCAAGCATTAAGTAATTATTAAGTGAAATAATGTCATATATGGTATTAGTAAGTCCTTCCTGATTTGGAACTGCTGATCTGCAGCTTTGAGAAGGGCACAATGTCATTACTGGATTTGGATACAGGATCTTCCCATGATCATATTTGGTAACTAGGAGATAAGATAATTATGTATCATTGAAATTGAGATAGATCTGACAGGTAGGCATGCTCTAGGACACTTGCTAGTCCTCTGGGAGCAATGGGCTTCTAGTTAGAATACTGGGGTTAGTATTTAGTAGGCCTTGGTAGGTAGTATTGTTTTAGCTTGCTTTGATTTTTTCCCTAAGATACTTATTTTCAAACTTAGGAAAGAGATTAAATCAGCACTACATTCATTTGGAAGTAGTTATATACGTATGTGAGTTTTGGTATAGGTGGGCTAAGCAGTACAGTAGGTATTTTGTATGGAAGATAAGAAGAAAGAAGTAAGTATGAAGCTAATAAATAAAAGGGTAGCAGAATCTTGAGTGGATATGACCAACAGGATGGGATGAACTCATATCAGAGCATGATGTATCATACAAGCATGGAGCATAAAAATACATGTTAGTGAACAAAACACTCAATACACAAAATATTAGGGATTTTTCAAAAAAATTGGGATATAAAAAAAGTTACATAGTTCAAGCTAGTAGCTAGTAACCCAAGATAGATAGATAATAAATAAATCAAGGGAGTTCAAAGAGGTAAACTTAAATAGTGGTTTATAGGATTGAAATAGATAGCACAAAGAATGGGGTAATAGTAATATGATTACCATACTTTCTGAAAAAGTTTTCCTGCTTGAAGTGGAGATATTTTGCCTCGTGATAGATAGTACAGCACTGAGTTAAGACAGGGGCTCTCCAATACTTTAGGTCTTCAAGGTATAGATCAGTGAATAGTTGTATAATTAAATCCTTGTCAGGAAAAGGGATCTGCAGGACAGAGTCAATTAATGTCACAAGATGGGGTTCACCATGGTAGTGAATAAGTCCACTGGTACTGTATAGGAATTTCATTTCCTTAATAGTAAGGAGGGGGTTGGCAGAGGGAGTGTGGTGCTGAAAAAAACTTTCCCATATTACATAGGTGGAGACAATTATGATGCCATTGAGTAGAAAAATTAATACTTTTGGAAAACTACACTCCATAACAAGTTGGGAAGGTGGAATGGCATGGAGAGTATGGAGGAGTTCCTGGAGGTCATACCACAGCTGCCTGAGCTCAGGAAGGTACTAATAATAATCCCCTTCAGCATAGTATGTATATGTGCAGCTTGTAAGCTGTAAGCCTGCTAAAATAAATGTTAGAGAGAAAGCAGCACAAGTTCTTACTCCAGATTACTCCTCCTATATCATATAATTTGCACTGAAGAATAGTGAGATTTTCATAGATCAGAGGTATGTAAGAAAAAAAGCAGTGTTGAGGTATAGATTTCTGAACCTCCTATTAAATGGAGGTGGGATGTAGTTGATAAGTAGTTTAAGGGGAGTGGAAAGATGAGTGGTGGAGACATGGGGTAGTTGGTAACAGCTCATTCTATTGAAGTAATTTTTCTTAGCAAGAAAGGGAAAGGAGAGAAATCAGAACACAGTACAATCTTGCATCTCACTTGGATTAAAATTGTGTATATATCCTAGATTAAATGTTCTTTGCCTCTGGATCATTTGCTTAATCTCCTTAGGATTGGTGTATGCATGTACTATAGGTACTTCAAATTAAAGGAGTAGCATGAGGTATATTCATCTTTAGAGCTGCTTCAGCCATCATTAGAGTTGTTGTCATCTGCTGATTTCTTGACAGCACTGAAATCTGAAGGGGAAAGCTGGAGTACATAAGGGTGTTTCAACAAGTGATAACGAGACGAAAAGAAGTGAGTACATAAACAGAAAGAGCGCTGTCTTCCTTCTAGACAAGATGACGAAGAACCAACCAAAAATCAGTGGTCCCCAGACAACATGTCTTATCTCCACGGGCTAGAACACTTTGCTCAAGGGAGGTATGAGTAGTCTACCCTTGGCAGAGTTAGGAGAAATGGATATAGTCCAAATAGAAAGGGGGGAAGATTTAGTGTACCAGGAGTCGTGGTTTGTTCGCCAATCCTCCACATAAGTTTACAGATTGGTTGTCAAAGATGGTTTCAGCTAATGGGCTCAAGTTAATGGCAATGGATTGCCTAGTAACCTATGGGAACTTGTACTTTGGTAGTACAAAAGGTGGGCGATGTAGGAACTTGGCCTAGTTCTCGCCTAATACTAATGGATTGTGTGTAGGAAACTCCTGGGGATATTGCGTCCAGAAGTGGTGGTTAGGTAAGCAAATGCTCGTGTCAAGTCGCTTAGTCACTCAGCCAGTTATAGCAAACTTGGTCTTCTTGTGTACTAAGGAGTTAAATTAAGAGATGAAAGTGTAGATTTAGACTAATCCCTTAGGATAGTAAGTCTAGACAAGATAGTGGTAGGAGTCCTATAGGTAGGTTGTCCTAATGATGGCAGGATGCTCAGTCGCTGGATGGTAGTTAACTTGACGATACACTTAGTGGACTCAGAAGGGTTACTATAACTGAATCTTATTGTCTCAACTAAGGGGTAGCAAGTTTGGCTTAGAGAGGTGAAGTGTAGCCCTAATTTGGTACTACAGGACGCTTAGTTTGCTTACTAATAGGGACCAGATGCCTTTTGTTGCCCAAAAAGGGGTTTCTCCCAAAAGGATAGTCTTAGATACTTGTCCTTTATTTAGGTACAAGTTCTAAT
>JBBPRB010000358.1:0-17706 GCA_038092815.1 Hortiboletus rubellus
AAGTCCCCGGACTTCTATCTTTCACTCACCCGCTTTACAGAGTCCCTTTTGGGGCGAATATACTCGCTCCCCTACCCCCTCTCTGGCCCGGGACTAGTGGTTCCCACCTCCTAGTCTCCTAGAAGCCTCTTAACATCTTTACAGCGTGTTGGCCTCATGTGTTTCACTTCCATTTCACCCTATCCCCTTTTCTCCTTTCATTCCCAGATTGTTAGATACAATCACAACATGTACATACCTCTAGTAGGCACTTAAGGCTCGATACCAGTGCCAGAGAACTCCAGTCTAGTTCTCTTGGTGTTTCCCCCTAAAAAGCACTGTAAGAAGGACTCCTATCGGCCTGACGAGCCTCTTCTTACTTTAACACAAGTCTAAGGCTATCTTTTGGCAACCTAAGGGAGCTACGCTCTTGAGTTGTTTCATTAGAACTAGACTCCATTATCACCCTTATCTTGCCAACCTCACCACATCCCTCACAAGTGCATCCTCTATGAAGGATTGCTTGCACTCAGAGCTTATGGTAGAGCCAGTGCCGATCATCTTCCACCGTTCCCTTCGCTTCTTTCCTCCTAACTCGGGTCAAGTTGGCCCCTCTAACCCTTTGTACATGGCCTTAGCAGAAGTAGCTGAGCTGGAATCAGTAAGAGAGCGAATAGCCTCGCCAGTGGAATCAGCAGGCTCACAGGGCATGGAAAGAACCCCATCGCCACCACAACAGGAATTGCCTGATACTACTACGCTTTTCTTAAGATTATTAGAACCTGACTTATGGCCTTCAGATTTTCGATTTGCCTCAGACAAGGAGATTGATCAAGCAGTGGCAATAGCAACCACCCTAAGATTAGGCAACCCAGAAGACTTATCCACACAGAGAGCATCTCAGCACTCGCTGGCAGATAATCTTTCCACAGATCCAAACAACCTTATGTTCATACACTCTGACACAAACTTACTCGCCCTCTCTCGTCCCTCCCTCAAACAAGTAAGCTGCTTGTTTCCCTCCAAAGAAGAACTGCAATTCAGAAAACCATAAGACCGCCTGTCACCCCTAAGCCCCCTCACTCCATCACCAATTACAGAATCTAGTTGCAAAAGGAAGGAGCGTGATGAAAAGGAGGTGAAGCCAGAAGTTAAGAAGCCAATTAAAAGAAAAAAGATACCACACCGACAGATTATGAGAGGTTGGGAAGAAGATCCTGAATACTCCAGAATTATCCTATGAACCCCCAAGTCTCTATGAAAACCAGAATGCTACCATACCTAGTAGAGAAACCCTACCATGTCCCAACACATCAATTAGATCCTTACAGACGGAATGACCTTGTGGGAGGATAAGATAGCTGCCATCTTGGCAGAATTCAACGATAGAATGACACACTTGCAAGCAGTCACCAATCAGGTGACACAACTCACAATGGCAAACAACCACCTACAAACACAAGTAAATGCCCTCACTGCCGCAGTGCTGGCAGGAGGGGCAGTGCCTGCAGCAGGAGGGATCTTGCAACAAGTAGAAGTTTTTGCGGACCCTGGAAAGTATGACGGGTCCAAAGCCAAGTTCAAGGAATGGTGGGCAAAGATCAAGGCCTGGCTTGAGGTCAATGCCAATATCATCGCCCCCACCTCCTATGAGGCAGTCATCGCAGTTCTCTCATGCCTAAAAGGCTCCAAGGCAGGCAGATTCGCCCAAACACACCTACAACAAGGACGACGACATGACTGGAATATCCTGGTCGATGAACTGGAAGGACTGGGCACGCGTCCAACTAAATAAATGTTACCAATGAAATTCCCCCACAGACAACTTCATTATCTAATGGGAAGCTCTTTACCGCCAGGCAGCCATCGACGCTTCACATGCTGTTGAGCTACTTGAAAAGAACACATGTGGGGCAATCATTGCCCAAATATTCAGAGAAGGAAATCGTCGAGCCTTGCCTGTCCTCTATCTCCAGGAGATCAGAAGGGTCGGAATGGCACAAGAGTCCCTTGACTTCATCAGAGGTAGAACTCAGAAGTGAGCTTCGGCTCCATAATTTTCAAAACACAACCCCAATGCCATGGACATAGGGGCTGCAAAGAAATGCTGCTACAACTGCAGAAAAGAGGGGCATTTGATTAAAAATTGCCCAAAACCCATTATTGCCTGTTCTCTTTGCAAATGGCTTGGCGGACAGCACAAGAAAGGCTGCAAGAAAGAAAATGGCTGCAACGCATGTGAAGTGCACATATCCTGGGATGATGGAAAAAGCACCACAGATGATGAACGAGAGGTCTGCCAGACCTCAAAAGGAAAAGGCAAATGCCAGGACTTTTCAAAGTCCATCCAAGAAATGAGTTTTGAAGAAGCCGCCACCTGGTTCAAAGATCATGAGGCTATGCACAAGAAGTCAGAAAAAGCCTGAGCCTGCAGAATGAACCTGGGTGTTCCAAGGATTCATTCTTGAATAAGTATTCTCCCCTATCAGTTGAGGAGTCAGACAACGATGACTCGGCTGATGTATCTACCTTTACTCACACGTCAGGGGTGCCTCCTAGTGAGCACAGCAGGGACGTTAAACCTATGCTTGATTCCCCTTATTCAAGAGAAAAACATTTCCTGAAAACTTCATCCTTCAGTTACCTTCATGAAATCCCAGACCATGAAGTCTTCATACACAACCTCAACCATACATGGGAAATTATGATGTCCATCAAAGTTGCACCCCTGAGCACATGCCACTCTTTTATGAAAGTCAATGCCCTGCTTGACAGTGGCACAAACACAATTTTTATTGACAGATTTTGAAAGGAGAAGCTCAAACTCTCCCTATCTCAATTATGACATGCAATCCCCATTTTTAATGTAGACAAAATGAAAAACTCTGTAGGAAACATCATGCACTCCATGGACTTGATGATCGAATACCAGGGCCACCGTGAGAAAGTCACAGCTGAAGTCATAGACCTCGGAAAGAATGCATTAATCCTCAGATTCTCTTGGCTGAAATGCCACAACCCAGAAATTGATTGGGTCAAGGACTCTGTACATATGACACATTGCCCAAGGCACTGCGACGCCCTCCAAGATAAGCCAGTCTTCATTTGTATGATTGAAAAGGAAGAAGAGGATATCCAATACCAGGTCCACACTACTATTCGCATCCTAGAAAACAAGATAAAGATGGATGCAATAGCCGAGCAGCTCGTACTCCTGCAGTACCACAATTATCTAAAAGTGTTCAGCAAAGCCAAATCTGAAAGGATGCCGATAAGAAAACTGTGGGATCATGCCATCGACCTCAAAGACATGTTTGAACCCAAGAAAGGTCGTATCATTCCTCTATCCACACAAGAACAGGAGGAAGTCGCCACTTTTCTAGACAATCAGTTGGTCAAAGGATATATTTGTTCCTCCAAATCCCCTCAAACCTCACTGGCATTCTTCATCCCCAAGAAAGACGGCAAGAAATACATGGTACAAGATTACCGTTATCTAAATGAATACACGGTTAAGAACAACTACCCACTGCCCTTAATTTCCCAATTGGTGGATAAGCTAAAAGGGGCTAAGCTATTTACGAAGATGGATCTTCGATAGGACTACAACAACATCTGTATCAAAGAAGGCGATGAATGGAAGGCCGCTTTCATCTGCTACAAAGGAGCATTCAAACCCCTAGTCATGTACTTCGGGCTGTGCAACTCCCCTGGCACTTTCCAAGCTATGATGAATGAGATATTTGCCGATATGGAAAACGTAATCGTGGTCTACATTGATGACCTCATGATATTTACAAAGACAAACAACCAAGACAAACACAACAGAGTTATATGCGAAGTATTACGGAGATTAGAAAAAAATGATCTCTTCATTAAACCAGAAAAGTGTTTCTTCTCAAAGAAGGAAGTTGAGATCCTTGGCATGATGGTCGGTGTCAACGAAATTTGAATGGATGATTCCAAAGTCAAAGCCATCTTAGAATGGCCTGAACCAAAGAATGGCAAAAGAGTCTATAGTTTCCTTGGACTTGCCAATTTCTACTGAAGGTTCATCAAGGACTATGTGCAGCATGCTTGTCCCCTGAATGATCTATTAAAGAAGGAACAGCCCTTTGAATGGAAAGAAGCACAACAAGTCGCATTTGACACACTCAAGAAATGTTTCACCACAGCACCTGTTTTGGCATTCCCGGACATTGATTGTCAATTCCGCCTTGAAACCGATGCCTCTGACTATGCCATAGGGGCTGTGTTATCTATATTAAAAGAAGACAAGTGGCACCCCATTGCCTATTTCAGCCACAGCATGATGCCTGCCGAATGAAACTACCCCATTGCCGATAAGGAGATGTTGAGCATTATCCAAGCATTGGAAATATGGTGCTACTACCTGGAAGGCTCTCATCACCAGTTTGAGATCTGGAACAATCACGTCAACTTGAAATATTTTATGCAATCACAGAATCTGAATTGACGCCAAGCCTGTTGGTGGCAGTGGCTCTCTTATTTCAACTATCTATTCACATATAAGCCCAGTGCTACTAATGTCAAAGCCGATGTGCTCTCAAGGAGAGAAGATCATACAATCAGTATAGAACACAACAATGAAGAAATCATGATGATTCTGCCAGAGCGGATACAGACCATCCCAGTCGCAATTCACAATGAAGGCGAACAAATTCTACAATCTATTCAGAAGAAAGTACAGGTGCTCAAAGAGAGCGAAGTTAAAGAACTATGCAAAAAGCATGGAGTATGCTGTGTTGATAAAATACTACAAAATCAAGAAGGAAAAGTCTTTGTTCCTGATGACGAATCCATTCACTTATCTATCATGAAAACTTGTCACGACTCTCCAGTTGCTGGTCACCCAGGTTATGAAAAGACCATAGAGCTTCTCAGGAGAAGTTACTGGTGGCCTAACATGACTGTTTACGTCAAAGACTATGTCACTCAATGCGATCACTGTGCAAGCATGAAAGGAGGTAACCATGCCCCAGCAGGCACCTTAATCCCACTTCCTATTCCAGAAGGTCCCTGGCAGGACATCTCTGCTGACTTCACTACCGATCTTCCCTTCTCCGATGGCTTCAACTCCATCCTCATCATTGTAGATTAGTTTTCTAAAGAAACCATATTTATCCCATGCAACAAAAAAGTCACAGTGCTGGATACAGCTAAGTTATATCTCCACCATGTTTGGAAGAACCACGGATTACCCCAGTTGATTGTATTGGACTGTGGACCACAGTTCGCTTCCTAGGTTATGCAAGATGTCTGTGGGCGCCTCAGGATTAAGTCTAAATTATCTACTGCACATCATCTGCAAACAGACAGACAAACAGAGTGCATGAACCGAGATCTCCAGCAGTATCTCTGCATGTTCTGCACCAAAAAGCAAGAAGAATGGTCAGACTGGCTTCTGATTGCACAATTCTCATATAATTCAAAGATCTCAGCATCTTTCAAGAAAACCCCATTCAAAGTCACATGTTCGTATGTCCTCCATATGGGTGTGGAACAATGTGTCTCCAAAGCGTCAGCTGCTAGGAAGTTTGCTGATTTGATAAGCAAGACTTTGGAGGAAACAAAAAATAGTCTAAAGGCATCCCAAGAGCGAATGAATGCTCAAGTGGACAAACACTGGTCCAAAGCTCCACAATACAAGGTCAGAGAGAAGATCTTGTTAGCCACAGAGAACCTGTGCTTGACGCGTTAGTCCAAGAAGGTAACGGAATGGTAGCTAGGCCCCTTTCCTATTCTAGAACTCATGGGCTCCAATGCGGTTAAACTTAGACTTCCTGGGGGAATGAAAATCCATAATGTTGTAAACATCTCTTGCATCAAATCCTACAAGGAACGATTGCCCGGCCAACCTGTCATCTGGCTTGGCCTGGTTGATATCACCAAAGACCACGAAGAAGTTCACAAAATAGATTATTTGGTTGACTTCCGATTGAAAGGATGCCACCTTGAATACCTGGTGCATTGGAAAGGCTTTGAAGAAACAGATTGTACATGGGAACCACTTGGGAATCCTTCTGGCGCTCAGGATGCCATCCACAAATTTCACATCCTCCACCCAAATGCCTCATGAAAACTGTCCATGACCTTTGCCCAGTTCAAGAAGTTATTTAATCCTTACGTGAACTATACTGAATGCAGGTCGCCACTCTTGAATCGCCTGAAAGTTGATCCTTAGAAGGGGGGTAGTGTTATGATTGGTATATTCCCATACCCCTATGTTCGCTGGACTTAATGTTTTCTATGCTAACAACAGACAATCTTATTTTATATCTTATCTTGATCCCATTCACCCTTATCTCGTGCATCATAGTCGTCTCACCTCTTCACTTCATTGCACACATGAGATTTCTTATCTTTCCCATTTCACATTATATTTCATCTCTGTTCTCCTTATATTTCACTCTTTCACAGAAGCATTTGATCACGCTTCTATTCCATTCCTTAATACACATGTTTCACTTGTGTTACGCTTCTCTTCCATTCCACCACATTGCGTGTTGGCCTCATGTGTTTCACTTCCGTTTCACCCTATGCCCTTTTCTCCTTTCGTTCCCAGATTGTTAGATACAATCACAACATGTACATAGCTCTAGTAGGTACTTAAGGCTCAATGCCAGCGCCAGAGAACTCCAGTCTAGTTCTCTTGGTGTTTTCCCCTAAAAAGCACTGTAAGAAGGACTCCTATCGGCCTGACAAGCCTTTTCTTACTTTGACACAAGTCTATAGCTATCTTTTGGCAACCTAAGGGAGCTACGCTCTAGAGTTGTTACAATAGTAAAGTCAGATTTCTCCAAATTCCACAGATTCACGAATAGAGTGGTCAGTCATGTGAACATGCTTTGTATGACCTTCTTGGGCAGGATTAGAAGCGAGGAATATAGCACCCTGTTTGTCGACACAGAGTGGTAGTGGACCAATCTTGAATTGTAACTCTTCATAGATGTTACGAATCCAGCGAAGTTGTTTGACAACCTTGGTCATTCCACAATATTCCGCTTCGGTGGAAGAAAGTGTAACTCGATGTTGTTGCCTTGATAGCCAGAATATGATACCATTGCCTAAGAGAATGGCATAGCTGGTGGTAGATCGTGATGTTTCAATGTCTCCAGCCCAATCTGTATCAAAATATGCACACAAGCCATTTTGATCTCCATGTCTAGAGTATGAGATGCAAAGATCCAGAGAGGATGATAGATAGCACACGATATAGAGTACCTTTTGCAAATGTTCTTCTGTAGGGTTGGAAGAGAACTGAGACATCTTTATGATGGCGTAGGCTAAGTCCAGTCTGGTACCCAGCATGATGTATAACAGTGATCTGATGACTGACTGATAGTGACTGTGAAGAGTGGGATTTGACTGATTTTGGTCAGAGTTAGGTCTCAGATTATATCTGGTAGGAAGAGTTACAGAGACTGGTTTGAAATTCTCTTGACCAAATCATAAAATGACTTTCTCCGCATAGTGGGTTTGGTCTAGAGAGATAGCTCACTTTTTGTGATCTCTAGTAATCCTCATATCTAGGTATTCTCTGGCTTGATCAAGATCCCTTGATTTCCATCGTTTCATGAATGAGGCTTTATGAGCAAGGACCTGTGCTTTATTGCTACCCATAACAAGTGCATCATTAATATAAATAAGGAGAATAACAATCTTGTCACCAATGATTTTGAAATAAGGCCCTGGATCAGATTTGCATCTGAGGAATTCCATCTCCAGGAGAGACTTGTGTAGCTGCTTGTTCCATTGAAGCGCAGCTTGCTTCAAACCATAAATTGCTTTTCTCAAGCAACAAACCTTTTTCTCCTGACCCTTTACTACAAATCCTTTAGGTTGTTCAAGGTTGATTTCCTCATCCAGCTCACCAAATAAAAAGGCGGTTTTGACATCTAGGGCTTTGATTTCCCAATCGTGAAGCACAGTTAGAGCAATAAGAAGTTGGAAGGTTTCTTCATAGTCTATTTTGAAGACCTGTGTAAATCCTTTTGTGATGAATTGAGCTTTCTTGCGACCATCAGATTTCACTGCAAATATCCATCTCCCTTTGATGGGTTTACAACTCTTAGGTAGGTCTACCAATGTCCATACCTTGTGATTGTGAAGTGACTATATCTCCTCCTTCATCGCAACATTCCATAGTTCCTGTTTTTGTTTCGAGAGCTTTAGCACATCTCGATATTGTTTAGTAATAGAACCTGATCCAATTGCCACATTAAACAGGCTTCTCATACATCTGTCCAAGATCATCATCTTTATTAGTTGGAGTGATGTCCATCTCCTCCTGAATAATATCAAGGCCTTTTGATATATCTCTCTCGATATCGATGGGTGGTCTATTCCCATAAGCATTATTAGAAAGGATCCTAGATATGGAAACGCAAGAGGATTGTCGTTGATCAGCAGGTGCTCTTGTAGAAAAATGTTCATCCCTAGTAGGGTGATGCTGATGAGGTCATGATCTAAATTCAGGTAGGGACTCATCATTGTATTGATGAGGTGGCAACCAGACTCGAGGCATAATACCTGATGATCTCTTCATTTCAGGAGGTGAATCTGTGACCATATAGCGTTTGTGTTGATGTCGATCAGCAATAGAACTCCCAATGACCAGTGTCAGGAGTGACACACTTAGTAGCAGGTCGAAGAGGTGATATATAATAGGATGGTGGATTATTAGAAGAATCCGGGAATTCAGAAAAAGAGGCAATATAGGATCTCATTCTGAAGGTGGTTCCCAAGGAGTAGTAGATGAAGTGGTATATCCTCATGATTGCCCATCAGGAGATTGATGTGGTTGATTGGATTGTTGATCTAGTCCTATAGGTACAGGTACAAAAATATCTTGAGAGGGTTCCGGATCCCTTGGTCGAGTATCGTCCTTGGAATGGCCATGTGGGTTGTCTTCATCAGCATTTTCTTTGACATAATCTGTGTCGATTGGAATAGGGGTAGGTTTGTCTGTATTGTCTCTGAAACAATAAGGAAGGCTTTCTCATTGAAAATAGTGTTCATAGATATGAACATTCGTTGTCACTCTTTGGACCAAAAGTAGTATCCTAAGCACCATGATAATCATAAAAGGCATCATATTCATCGTCAAAATACAAATAGTACTCGTCATCGTGGTCATAGCCGTCCAATACTTGGAGGGAATAGGAAGGTAACCATGCTCCAGGGTCTCGTGGTGGTAAAGCCACAGTCAATGCCTCAGGTGTTGACCTGCACCAAAGTGTTTGGATGTGGATACTTAGTTATTATATATGTGATGCTCAACATTTGACCTGAGATTTGAGTTTTCACCTTATTCCCACGGTCCAAATGCTTAGCTAATTGAGGGACAAATAGACTATAGTGTCTAGTATATACATCTATTTTTTTCTTATTTGTTCATTCACAGGTTGTGGAGAAATAAAATGATTTCTCCCAACATACTTTTATTACTACCTATAACTACATAGCTACTCATTTTCTTAATATCTCTTTTACCCTTTTGTACTTAGCCAAGTGTCAGAGAAGCAAATGGAGCATGTGACCTCAGTTGTAAATTACCTGACTCAGATCATGTGACTGTGCACAGCATGAGTCATAATGAGTCATATTGAATCAAAGTGAGTCAAATAAGGATCAAGCAAAGAACAGCCCCTAGACTGGAAAAATGATCATGTGACCTGTACAGCATGAGTCATTGCCAAGCCAAAGGCTATTTTTAGCAATTGCTAGTCATTTTCTGACAGATTGAGTCAAAGTGAGTCAGTATGAGTTAGTATGAGTCATATCTTGGCACAGCCACCTCGGAACCAAAGGTAGCACAGCCACATGTAAACTACTATATAAGGAGCGTGATTCAGCTCCATTTGGCAGGTTCCCTCTTTTAGGAAACAGGTTCCGACTGGAGTAAATCTCAACCAACAAGTGCTCACAAGTGCACCCCTCTACAAACAAACAGAGAGGCTGTGTAGAGTAATTCACACGCTATAAATAGAACTACTTAGACCCAAGTTAGGAGTATACTGCATCCCTTAGGATAGGGACAGTTAGAACACCTTTAAGGAGAAAGCTCCAGAGCAGGCAACTAAAGGGAATAGATCCCTAGCTAGTAGGGAGACCTAATAGTTCATTAGTACCCTGGGAAAGGGTTGAGCAGAGCATTTGAAGCTGATTGCCAACTCCTTAGTGCATAATAGAATCAGTTTAGCAAAGACTGTTCTGTGTGATTAAGAGACGTATGTGAATCAGTAGCGAGAGTGAAGCGTATTTATGCTACCTACCCAATTGAGCATTCCTAATTGATAGGAGCCAATTGGAAGCCCATTAAAAGCGCATCTTAGGGAAGTAACTCTAGTCACTACAGAGTACCCTTCTAGCAACCCGAGAGTTGTCGAGATCATTCCCCAACTAACTATAGTACATTTCATACACCACCCCAACAGAAACCCAGACCCTCAACATGTTACTGAATCCCCAATCACCCTCAACCTCGTTGACGATTAACGAATGAACCATGTGCCTGATAGTCAACCCCTTTCTACGAGATTGATACTTGTTTCTAGTACCAACTCAACCAGGGAAGAGTACTCTCTTCACCTTGCTTCAGGTGTACTATCCATGGAGATAAGATTGGTTGTCTGGTAAGTGTTTTCTTAGCGTTTCTACTGATTTTATCTAGAAAGAATACAGCGTGAGTGGAAGTACAATCTGAATATGACTTTCATTCAACAAATCGACGTTGTTGAAATGAGATGATGAACTGGCAAGTCCACCAAGAGTGAAAGAAACTTTCTTCCTCTTTTCCTTCTTCTTCTTTGTTTGTCCAGTTGTAGTGCTAGTTCCTTCAGAAGGGGCATTCTCTGAAAGAACCATATTGAAAGGACATTTGAGATGACCCAGCTACATTCATCCTGTTTTCTTCATCCCAGCCAGCATTGGCTATAGTGGAAGTGGAGTCGTCCATGTCAACTTCCTGAATCTTCCCAATTTCATGGTCTCCAAGATGATCTATAAATCTATGGGCAAGATCATCATTATCCATTATGACCTCGTTTGCAAAGGATACTTCGTTAGCAGCAGCTTTGCCTTAACCCTTGGCATTTTGGCAAGCATTAAACCAGTCTTTTTTCTGGTTGCAGCCAGGCTGCTTAGATTTAACAGGACCTTTTCCTCTACCTCTTTGATTTTGGTTCTGATGAGAACCGGAGGATCTCAATGTAAAGCCAGCAGAAGGTTGTTGGAAATTGGACAATTGTCCAGACACCTAATGCAGTTTCTGATAAAAAGGGGTCTGGTTCCTCCATGCATTTTGCTGTGGAGGACTATGCTTGATGACGTTGATCCTGTTAACCTGTGTATCTCTGGAGGACTTGGCATGAGAGATCTGGACATGGAGTGGTCGGCACGTAGCGTGGAGATTCATCTCCATAAGTATCTGTGTTGTAACAGTCTCCATGTTGAAGTTGGCAACCTTAACAGTTTGGGTAATAGTGGAGGCAAGTTGGTGGTATTTGTTTGGAAGGAATGATAAGAACAACATGGCTTTAAAGTTCTGGGAAAGATTCAAACCAGCTTGGGTAAGCTGTTCAAAGAGGAATGAGAGGTAACTGATGTCCTTGTTGGTGTGTTGGGGTCAAATGTGCATACGAGATGCTTGGCTAAAGAGCAGGAATTGTCCAGTGAAACCAACAGTCCCAAAGAGGGCTCAAAGGCGATTCCATAAAACTCTAGCAACAGATGGGAAAGTGTTTGGATCCATCCAGTCATAGTTGACATACAGTAAGTAAGTAGGGAGTCATTGATGGTGGAGGCCATAAGGTCCAAGATACACTTGTCTAGCAACTTCCACTTTGCTTGGCGTTCTGCCAGGTCAGCACCAGCAGGTAGACTGGCATAAGTGAGAGGGCTGTCAACGAATTCCCATACAAAATAAGCGGATAGAGTGGATCGGATACGTGTGCTTCAAATGTCATAGTTCGACTGTCCAATGAGGGTAGGGATCTTGGTGACAAAAGAAGCGTCAAACTTGACTTCAGTGATAGGAAGTGCCATATCTGTTTAGAGGAGATCTGAAAAGACATCGTCAATAAAACAAAAATCAACAATATGTAAAAGTAGGCAAAAAATGATAGAAGAATGGATAAGACCAATATTTCCTGGTAAAGGATATCCTGAAACGATCATAGAAGATCTGGTAATTCTTTTATTCTGTGAATGCCAATATTCAGTTTGTTGCTTCTTGGTGCATTTCTCAATAATCGATGTATTGTCTCAATGCAGTTTAGACATCAGCAAGAAGGCATGTGATTCGAACAAGTTGCAAAACATCTCCACAAAATAATGTGGGTTACCAATATATTTATTGGTAAATGTGCCTTCCTGTATACAGATATGAGAAATATCACAAGAAAAATAGGGAACTTGCAATGAAGAGAAAGGTAAACTGTTAAGCATCAAGAAATTTGAGAAACAAGGATTAAAGTCCAAGTTATATACAGTATCTTTGTATGAAAGTGGCCATGAAGAAGGAAGCAGGGTTTGTCCAAGGTATTTAACGATGTTGGAGAACCCTTCTACATCCTTCTCCTTCCTAAGCAGCTCATCAATGCCTTCTTCATCCAGGGCCTGATCTGAGGCCTTTGTAAATTGCCCGGCACTCATTGCTAGACATAGTGGATTTGATTAGTCTCTGTATGTGGTGGTGAACCTTATAAGCAGAGTTGTGGCAGTAGAGAGAACAATGATGGGCATCCAAAGAGTCATTCCATGAGGATAGATATGGTGGTTCTGTTTGCTGAATAAAACCCCATTCATCTGCCATAACATCTGCAGGTGGTAGCCAATTTGGCTCGAGTGAACACTCAATCTCAAGATGAGGTCCATGGGAAGGAGGAAAGTGGGCACAATGAATAGTTTCGAAACCTTGAAAATGAATGTGAGTAGGAAGGGCATCAACGTATTTCTTGACCAAGAAAGCCCAGCCAGTGCCTTCATATGCAAAGCCGATTGTTTCACATTTATACATGAAACTATTAATCAAGGTCATAGACCTTAATCGGGATTCACATGGTCTAATCTAAAAAGGTAAGATCACATGGTTGGTAGTGCACAACTCAGCTTCAGTCAGAGGGATGAGTTTGTCTGTCTGGTAGGTGTGTGCAAGTGTCTTGTGAATGACTTTGCTGGTTTCATTGTTAGCCATGTATGTGTTCCACGATCTCTTCTCGGTGATCCCTAGAACCCAAGGCTTCTGGAACCATGCAAAGTGCAGTTCTGTGATCTCTTGAGGAGAGAGATCATCCTCTTGGTCAAGGTGTGTGGGTAGCTCGAAGAGCTCCATGTTTATGGGATTCACAAACTTGGCGTAAGTGAAGTTCTCCCTGTTAGAAATAAGAGAGTTGGAAGGAATCTCAAGCATCAAAATAAGCATTGGAGGATGATGACGAGGAGTGAGTATACAGAGGAGGTGGAGGAGGTTCTGGAGTGGACAGTGGAGTAGGAGGTGTAGATGATCATCTTTCAGTAACTAGTTCGAAGAAGGAGGTATCTTCTGCTTCTGCGATTTCTACAATAGGAAGAGTCGACAGAGTTTGGGAAGGGTGAGAAGTCGACTGTCGGTTTAAAAAGGTAGAGGATTGTCTGTCCGGTGACATTATCTCCACAAAGGTTATTTCCACCTGATCAGAGGGGAATATACCATGTGCTCATATAACTTGAAAGATGCGAAAGGAGTGTGCCAGATGTTCTTCAAGAGAAGCATCTGGGTCTTGTCACAATACTCATCTATCAGATGATAGATGGAAGCAGTATTCACCACGCTCTAAAGCATGATGGCAGAGCGGACAAGGCAGATAGAATGGTACACCAGGTGGTACCAGGTTATTGGTCTGTATAGCAACACGAGCAGTGTGAAAAGCAGCAGCAGTGGTGTGTGCACTGTGAGAAGAGGTAGGTCTAAGAGGGAAGGGAGCTTGCTCTTCTGGAGCAGATTCTGACTCACGTGGTTCTAGATAAAGAACAACGTTTAGAGTCACATAATGAAATGGAATCCGAGTCCCTAGAAAGAGTCAAAACTCCTCACCTTCATGACAGAGAATCAATCTTTCAGAGGCAGTAGCAAACTCAACAAGTCCATCTTCCTCTATCAGCAGAGGCGTTATAGCATAGTTAAACGCTGCAGCAATCATAGAGATCACCATGATAAATCCAAAAACCATCCATGAATCATAATGCATAAACTCAAGAGGCATCGGTACTAGTATGATGACGTCCTCTGTTCAAGCAGGGCTCATAACCTATCAGGACAATAGATATTCCAATTACGCAAGGGCAAGAAGGGATTATGATATCAGTGGGAGCTACTCACTGATTGGCTATGGATGGTAACAATAGATCTTCAGAATAGAGCAATAGATGGGAGGACTAATACTCAAGAGGTTTTGAGTGAGAGGAGGGAGTGAAAAACTCTCAGATAATGAGGTGTTATTGAGATAGGGCAGACGGACTTAAGGCCTGGTCTTATATAGTGTTCTACACTATCCCTGAAACGTGTTTCAGATATGAAATGTGATGGGAAAGAAACATGTATCAAGTATGAAACATATAAGAGAATGTAAAACATATAGTAAAATGTGTATCACATCTTATGACATCATGAAACACTAGATAAGGATGATGTCATAGTCTAGACCATGAGATAAGAAAGAACTTATCTATATGTGATGAGTAATATGGAATAGCATAAGAATAAGGTCAAAGACCAATCTAGAATCTGGTATCAGGAAATGAAAGATAAGATTAGAAATACCAGAATTCTCAACACTTCTCCTTGTTGTCCATGTTAAGAATGAAAGGGGATAAGTTGAAGAGCCTTTCTTCCATCTTCAAACTTCTGCTTTCCAAGATTCTTCATGAAGATATTAGTGAACTGCTGGTCTGTGGGAATGTAGTAAAGTCAGATTCCTCCAAACTCCACAGATTCACAAATATAGTGGTCGGTCATGCGAACATGCTTTGTATGACCTTCTTGTGTAGGATTGGAAGCGAGGAATATAGCACCCTGGTTGTCAATGCAGAGTGGTAGTGGACCTATCTTGAATTGTAACTCTTCATAGATGTTACGAATCCAGTGAAGTTGTTTAGCAACCTTGGTCATTTCACAATATTCTGCTTTGGTGGAAGAGAGCATGACTCAACGTTGTCACCTAGATAGCCAGGATATGATACCATTGCCTAAGAAGATGGCATAGCCAGTGGTAGAACGTGATGTTTCAACGTCTCCAGCCCAATCTGTATCAGAATAGACACATAAGCCATTTTGATCTCCATGTCCAGAGTACAAGATACAAAGATCTGGAGAGGATGATAGATAGCACATGATGTAGAGCACCTTTTGCAAATGTTCTTCTGTAGGGTTGGAAGAGAACTGAGACATCTTAATGATGGAGTAGGCTAAGTCTAGTCTGGTATCCAGCATGATGTATAACAGTGATCTGATGACCGACTGATAGCGACTGCGAAGAGCAGGATTCGACTGATTCTGGTCAGAGTTAGGTCTCAGATTATATCCGGTAGGGAGAGTTACAGAGACTGGTTTGCAATTCTCTTGACCAAATCATAAAATGACTTTCTCCGCATAGCAGATTTGGTCTAGAGAAATGGCTCGCTTCTTGCAATCTCTAGTAATCCTCATACCTAGGTACTCTTTTGCTTGACCAAGATCTCTTGATTCCCATCATTTCATGAATGAAGCTTTGTGAGTGAGGACCTGTGCTTTATTGCTACCCATAAAAAGTGCATCATCAACATAAATGAGGAGAATAATAATCTCGTCACCAATGATCTTGAAATAAGTCCCTGCGTCAGATTTACATCTGAGAAATTGCATCTTCAGGAGAAACTTGTCTAGCTGCTGTAACAGCTGCCAACTTGCAACTATGCTTGATCCATTTATCTTTTTATTTTCTTTACTTTCTCAAGGGTAGATTCCCTTATCAAGCATCTTGGACAGGTGCCACCCCTTCATCAAGTACCCAGGATAGGTGCTACTCCTTATCAGACACCTTGAACAGGTGCAATTTCCTTATCAACAGTACTGGGCATGCACAATCAAGCTATCTATGCACTCAAAGTGCACTCAACTCACATTAGATATGTGATAACTCTTATCTGCTGATTGCTGGCAATCTCTATCTAATCTCTAGGATGGTCTGGACCACCCTTCTATGTTTCACCTCTTCACTATGTCACCATGTCACCTCTTCACACCTTCACCATATCACAGGATACCCCTCCAACCCTTCACATCTTCACCTCTTCACCTCTTCACCTTTTCACCTCCTCACCTTCTCACCTCTTCACCCTGTGGTATGGCTATGCCTTCTCTTCTGATCATATATTATTCTTTCATTCCTGATCCATGCCTCCTCCTCATGCCTTTCCTGTGCTGCTACACCCATGCTTCTTCATTTATGATCTTTCATTAATTTATGATCTTTGCCACACCCTCATGGTCAGGGTTATGCTTCCATTTCATTATTTACATTCCCCCTCCTCATGTTATTGCTTCTTTCCATGCTTCCCCCTCATGTTATGGTTCCATTCCATGGCTATACTGATACATGTGTTGCACACATGTTCAGGGACTCATCTTATCTATAGATCTATGCACAACATGTACATACTTTATGTAGTATATAAAGCCCCCCAAGCAGTGGCCAAGGCTCTCCAGTCTTGCCCTCCTTGGAGTTTTCCCTTCTGCTCCTTTGGTTGACTCACTCCCCTTTTCCTATTCTTATGTGGGTTGATTTTCCTAAAACTATGTCCTCAAGAAGTTAGCTACCAAGTGTATTCAAGAGCAAGCAGCCTCAGCAAGAGCCCTAGGTTGTTTCACCTGTCATGACATCCTCAGTGTCTTTTTGAATCATTGTCACCATCCTACAGTCACTAGCAACCACCAGTTCCGTGATTTCTCCTCTCGCCATTCTACCTCCTCCACCTCTCAGTCACGACCCCAGTCAACTCCAGCTCCGCGAGTACAACTCCGGAGTGAAAGTGGTCGTTCCTCTGCCACTCCTAGTCAGCGCTTTAGTACAGCGCGGGACCAGCCCCCTCAGTCAAACAGCACCTCTGACAGTGACCCCGACAACAACTCTGAAGACATCCAGGACGCTCCAGGTGACGTCCTCACCCTCCTTACCCGTGCAGTCAGGGACTTAGCCAAGTCCACTGGCCGCCCCCACCTCCGGTCAGAGAACCAAGGTCTGTGCTCTGGACCAGTTCGATGGCTCCGACCCCCGCAAGCTCCACACCTTCTTGGTGCAATGTGAGCTTTGCTTCCAGGACTGTCTGGGGGCCTTCCGATCTGACTGAGCCAAGGTCATTTTCGCCCAATCATACCTCTCTGGTATGGCCTTGGAATGGTTTGAGCCCGACCTCCTGACCTCCGACCCCTCTGAACTCTGCCCCCTGTGAATGGACCGATATCAAGAGTTCGTCCTGGAACTCCAGATGAACTTCAATCCCCACAATTCCGTCAGTGATGCTGAGCATCAACTCCGCCATCTGTCTATGACAGATGAGCAACATGTAAACAAGTATGTGGTCCAGTTCAACCACATAGCTTGTCAAGTCTGAGGCTATGGAGACAGTGCACTCCAGCACCTCTTCTACCAAGGACTTCCGGACCACATCAAGGATGAGATCTGCTGT
>JBBPRB010000359.1:0-17705 GCA_038092815.1 Hortiboletus rubellus
GGAAGTGCCAGGGTTGTGGGAAGGGGATTGCACGGAAGGACGCCTATGGGCAACATGCTGTGAGATCGGATTTCGAGGGGTGCCAAACCGCAGGCGCACTGATCGCGTACTCTGTCGATGTACGGGTGGTCGATGCTCGTGCTGCTCTGGATAGTGGAGGAAGACTGCGGTATGCTGATGCATAAATATGGACTACTTTCACAAATCATTTTTTGTTATTGTTTTCGCTGTCATGGTGTGCACTAGATACCGGGATCCGCTGCTGCGAACAAGCTTTACTATCTGATTGATTACGACTCATGATGAATCTGAGAGTGAAAGGCATAGTACTTCTTGTAGTTCGATGTCTGCTGGAATGTCCATTGCCCATGCAGGGGCTCCAGAAGCGGCCATCTAAGTCGTCGCCGGAACCCAACACCGCAGCACGAGCGCAGCTCAGAACTTTCAAGATGGGCTATCACGCCCTCCCAGTGAATTCCGTGGCCCGAGGTTGCCTCAAGCCCAGAGCGGCGTTACCGGTTCTCTTCGATTCCGTGTGACTCCGAGTCGTGACTTGTAATTGAATATGGGCCTGAAGCCAGCGCAGCCGGTGGTGGATGATGTCTCTGTGATCGAGGGCTCTATTTTCAAGCCAACTAGTAAATGCGATTGGGGTGTCTTGACGCTCGATGTTGTACATGGTCTATGGGGCAAGTCGTTGATAGACGGCACGGAACCATTCCGCGTGGACCGCATTGCGGGTGCGTATGTTTGGTTGTTGGACACGGGCAAGGCTCAAGCCGAACGATGAGTGCTAGTGCCAAAGTCATAGGATAAAGTCAATGCGTTCGAGCGGAGTAAGGCAACTCTGGCGTAAGTACGAGCTGTCGGCGATGTACCAATGTGTTGGGACTGTGGAACCATCCGCCAGCAGAGGGAAATGCATGTAAGAGGCGAACAAAACTAGACTATCGACACACAAAGGGAAGATGCTTGATCGATTGATCGATTTGATCATTCACGCTCGCAAAACGGCAGCGATGTCACAAAGCAAGATGAACTACACTCCACTTGGCTCGTCTACGCCAACCCGAATCAAGTTCTGCCCATGAAGTCGTCCGCCCCACTGCCCCATGGACAAACATGCTACAACCCTGGCAATCGTCTCTTCGTCACGGCAGTTCTCAAATCCAACGCTGCCCACCCCGTGGTACTCCGCTAACCCACGGGAAGCAACGAACAACGTGAAAACTCATTGGAGACGTCGTCGAGCCTGAGCGCACCAACGGATCAAACCGTTCATTACTTTTTTACTGGCACGCTCATCCACGTCGCGGCCCACGCGACGAATGTTACATTTGGCACTGAGTACGGTTCTACGGGATATCCAGCGGCAGGCAACGGACCTCGGGGGGCTCCCCCCCTCTTCCACCCTCTCGCGTCGATGCCATCACAAATCGGACATGTGAGTATTACTATCAACTCTGCGCGCTTGCTTTCCAAAACTTTCATGGCAGGCTTTGGATCAGTTCTCGGTCACCGATGAGGTTCCTGCGGGACACTTTACTGGACCTCTGATGCCAGTCGGACGAAGATCTCGAGGACCATCGATACAGTGCGACTGGGTGTCAGAAGATGGTTCCATTTGCCATCGTACAGTCACTAAGTGGACTATCCCGAAACATATCGCAGAACACGGGATCCGGGACATGCACAAAGATCGCGTTATAGAGTGTCGTTGGCTAGCATGTGGATCGCACATGAAACGAGGAGGTATCGCTCGCCATGCAAGCGAAGTCTATTTATGCTTCAAGTGCAGATCCCACCGTTGCCTCGACGACCCTTGTTACTGATACAGAAGACTTTGGAACGAGATGGCAGGTCCTTGTGACTTTCTGATAACCAGTGCGTCCATCACTTCCCGCCGTGCATATTATACTGAGACACTCATCTCTTCAGTTATGCATGCCTTTCATTATTACAATTCCATCCTCTGATTCCTACAATGTCTATCGGGTTGGTGGATTTAGTAGTGCGGATGTGCGAGAATGAATGGGCCTATTTTCTTTCTCCATCTACGTGCCTCCTTTTGCCTAGTGCTTTATCTTGCCCTACTTCCCGGTAGTGTTCGTGTCAGTATTTCGACGTGGATAGCATATATGTTTATCCTTCCCTTTCGTGTCGCAATCATACGGGGGTCAGTGACCCATCTAAACAATGCTTCCTATCATTTGATGTGGATAAAGCTCGTATGGTGTACCACAAACCGTGTTTCTCTGGAATCTCAAGTTGAGTTGGGGTCACCCGAAGTTTCGAATGGGTGTAGGGACCTTAAGTCCAGCGTGGGCAAGCTGCGATCCGCCTTCGATGGTCAGCAAGGAGAGTATGGAAACCACACACCTGCCAGAGATACCAGCTTGAAACGTCAGATTCGGAGCGACTCGAGATGGAGAGACTCAGGATGGCAAGACAAGTAAAAAGTAAAAGGGAGGACGACGGCCCGGGATCAAGCGACGACATGCCCGTGATCTGAGATTCGCGGATGATTCGCGGATTCTTAACCAAACTGACAGCGGCTCTGTCAGAGGAATACTCAAGGATTTGCTGGCAGTGGCCAGCTTCTTATCCTGTTGACTGTGCTTTGTACACGCGATTTTAACACCACTCCGACAAGGTGCCACAGAAGTTCACCGACGTGTCCAGTACTCCTCAAGGGATGTTGCGGTCTGTGAACCCTCGCTGGCTCCCGCAGGGGGGGCATGCACGCTATAAGGGCCTCTTGCCATCGGCTTCTGATGGTATCAGGAGTATCAAGCAGTTTAGCGACGCAGCAACCTGAACAAATGCAAAATCCAAGTTCCATGCCGTGGTTTCGAATTACACACTAGAACCCAGTATAAGGAGGGCTATACTCGCCTGCACAGTGACTCTCGAGACTCCCCTATTGTTGAACGCGACTGGGGCTCACAAATTCTCGATATTTGGCCTCCGCGCAATCCTCCGACTCTGTCCAACCTTCAGATCCATCGAACCGCCTGGATCATTGCACTGATTTATGGGTTAATGACCAAACTGGTGGTCAAAAGTGCATAGACAAGGGAGACTACAGGTCGTCGTCGTCCACTCATTGCAGAGTTCCGGATTCACTTCTGAGAAGATTCCTCAGTTGGCATAAAAAGTTTCATTATATTGAAATATACATGGGAGGTACGTGTGCTTTGTTGCAAACACGCTTCGCCGCTCGGAAGTATTCTCGGCATCAACGTCATGGATCACATGCACTGCAACCGTGGCCAGCCCCAGATTTGCTGGTGAGTTGCGCAGGGATTACTCTGCCGCTATGTGTCTTTTAAATATATTGTCAGCCAGAATAGTGCGACCAAGGGAGTGGTGCCTCTCGCACTTGTGATCCACGTGTCGATCTTTGAGATTAATAGGCATTCGCACATACTGCGGGATGTCTAGTTATCCTTTATCCAGATCGGAGTGTGGATGTTGCACGTACCGTGCGTGTCTCATTTTATCCAGGTGAATAGGATGACAGGTTAAACACGAACTCCCAGCCGTGGCGGGAAACGTTCATAGGCATAGGCTGAATGTAGGTAAGAAAAAAGTCCTGATTAGCGCTCAAATTAAGTATATATAGAGGCGAGGCACACGTACGAAACTTTGTCATATTTTCCCTACTTCCTTCGTTCCCTGTGGGTCACCATTCGTGGTGTATTTTACTGTGGACAAGGTTTCCATCCCCATCCCCACTCGAGGATTCGCAGTATTTGCTCACCTAGTTCGGTCCACCCGATCAGTCACTGATCTGACTGACTTCTTCCAACATGGTTAACCCCAGGCTGGGGATTGGGTTCGCATCAAACACTGTGAGGCATCCCAGCTTGAACGGACTAGATACACCTCCGTTTTCGGACATGTCTATCGCACCCCGGCGGAGTTGGTGGCCAAACCAGCCAAGTATTGGAAGGCTCGGGTAGTTAAAAGACAAAGTCCGTCGCCTCTCCCTCCTTCGTCCTCTCTCATATATCCCGACCTATTTCGTACTCCAAGCCCCCCCCCCCCCCCACACACACACCACCACGCCGATGTCAGACCCCCAGTGAGCAAGCACCTCTGCGTGTCTCTAGAATCCAACTCTGACTGCTTTTGCATAGATTGGTATATTATCACATTCTAGTGGGATATCTAGAGAATGGATGCCCGGTATATCATTGCATTCCAGTAGAGTATCTAGGGCATCCAGGGAACCCCAACTACGGAGGATACAACACCAACTGGGGTCAAGAAGTAAGCCAGTATTTATTTTTATGCGCTTGTCTCATACATAAGCTTGTAGCATCAACAGAACTTAGTGCAGCTCGCCAACCAATCGATGAGCCAAAGGCCGTCCACCGCTGGGTGCGATCTTTGTTCTCTTTGTCTTCGCTAGACCGCTGATGAAGTCGTGTAGAGTCTCTGAGGCAACAGACGGCGACAGCTTTCAATGCAAGTGGTCTACAGTTCATTGCGGCCAAGCACACGCCGACTTTGACGAGTTAATGGTGCACCTGGGCGATATCCATGGTGTGCAGGGACCTGCTGCCCAAAAGTTTGTTTGCTCGTGGATAATATCAGATGGAAGGCCCTGCGGTAAGGAGGTCCGCAGAGATGGGTTCAGGCGCCACATTGGGACACATGTTGCACTCAAAATGAGGTGTACCGAGTGTGGCCGCGAGTACTCTCGTAAGGACTCCATGAGCGCTCACAGGAAGAAAGAGCACGGCTGGAAGTAAATGGCTGCTTTAAAACTCCTCTAGAAACGCAGGGCTACGTCCTCATTACGCAGTTGTACCCTTGCCTGTATGAAAGACTTTCTAAAAGAAAAGCTTCTCGTGCCAATCAGTACGCTTCTTCCATCGCCGCATCACGGGCCTAAATCAAACAAGCTGGGGCCCGAAAGGGGGACACGCGGGGCGTTGCCCAGCTGATTTGCCTTCCATGTACCTTGCCGACCTCCTGCGACAGTGCCAATAAAATCCACGCTCGGACCAAGTGACCGGGCGTGATAAGATTCAGTCAAGGGACTGCTACCTTCCACCTCATGTTCAATGTCATGGTCGGTCATCATGGCAGGGCGGGTTGCTTGCTCTATACAAGCCCACGAAAGAGGGAGTGTGGGGACTCGGACCGGTATTACCCTGAGCGGAAATGAAGGGCGGCGGGAGTTAGCCGAGGACGTTGCTCGCCACGCCATATCTGACCCAGCTCAACCACGGGTCCAGTCAAGGACCGGACCGTCGAGGTAGCTGATATAGTGGGCCCGATGTCCATGCAAGGGTTTACCATTGATATCTACTCCAAACCCGGTTTGAACGGCTAGAAGACACGACAGAATTTGAAGTTTGAGAACAGAGACTGATCAACGATTGTTGGAATGCCTTGACCCACTGAAGGTGAGGTGCAGTTCTCCTGGCAAGCAATCGCAAGAGCTTACCGTGCGGGTGCATCCAGAGCCGTCCGGGCAGTGGACCTGAAGTAGTTACAATGGCCGGGGACCAGCCTGACGGCCCGTTCTCAGCCAAGAGTATTACTGACAGTGGTAGAATGAGGCATATCTGCGATTCTCGTACACTGTCGAGGCTTACCACCACAGGGAGGCCGACATGTACCCAATGGTTGTACATCTTCCGGCGTGGTGATGGCAGTGGCGCACGTGGTGGATCCCACATTCTAGAAAATGAGTTTGGGAGAACTCTAAAGATAGTATGTATACGAGGGAACATGCTAACATACCTAAATGAGAGCTGTCGAACAAGGAAGCTGGGCGTTTCATACTAGTATGTTGCTCCATCTAGAGGACAAAGTTGTCCTCACCGGAGGAGTCTTCCAAGAGCAATTTCTGGGAGATGTAAGCCCAAAACTACGCCGATCTATATTATCCAAAATCCCTGGTGCCTACAGGAGACGAGTGGAAATCTGGACACCCCAATTAATACTGATACCCTATCCAGAGAATATCCGGAGGCACTGACCGCTCGCTTCTTCAGCGGAAAGAAACAGGCAGTGTCACGTTCCAAAGAGAAAGTTGTTAACGGCTGCTGGGAAAAAACAATTCTTCCGCACATTAACCCCCCCCCCCCCGCCGCCGCCAATCATGGGTATTTGAGTGTGGCGTTTATTCCTTCCCTTCGGAACCCCCCGTCAAAGAGTGCCAATGCCTTGCCGAGGCATGCAGTTGGCAGGAGGAAGTATATTTATACCTTGTAGAAGTGACAAGTAGGCTGCGTCAGCCAACACGCCCTTGCAGTGATCAACATGGTTGGGCAAGCCGAGCATATGTTTTTGCCAGACCCTGACCCTGTTGACCCTGGAACTTTCGGAAATCCAAACATGCTATTCCTGCTAGAGCCGACACATGGTGACATGCACCTTGGAGGGTAAGGACACTTGGCTTCCTCAGTTTGATGACTTCTAATGGGTCCGATTCAGCGAGCCGCTTGATGTCATGAATTTTGATATGGATTCGTCAGTAGTCTGCGAAACCACATCATGCAAGGCCTCACATCGACGTCATTTACAGGTGGTCGTTGACCTTTGCCGATACGATGCAATCCGAAAACGGTACTTTTGCAGGGGAGAGCGAATTATCTTGAACCTTTCTCTCATCCCGGGTGCGGGGCTCCAGGAGCTGATAGAACATACAAGTCAGCTGGAAGAATACCACACGGATGATAATCCAACAAACCGGACACTCATTTTCTCCTCGCCCAGTGCTAGCGCTAATTCCCCGCTCCCGCCCCCGGAAGCCCCACCTTCTAATTCTCACACAAATCCATTACGCTCAGGATACCAGTCACATCTGTCCTCCTGGCATCCACAGGACTCAGGTGCCCGCGTTGCGCCTGACATGCCAGAACTCCAGGAACTGATAGAACACACAGATTAGCTGGAAGAATACCACACAAATGATAATCTAACAAACCCAACATTCATTTTCTCCCCACCTGGCGCTAGCCCGAGTTCGAAGCTCTCGCCCCTGGAAGCCTCACTTCCTAATCCTCACATGGACCCGTTGGTGCACTCGGAACATCAATCATATCTGTGCTCTTGGCACCCACAGGACTCGGGTACTCCATGTCACCACGTTGCAGATGACAGGCCAGCATTCCTTCATCATCTTGGTGCAACACACCAAGTCTCGGGTGATCCGGACGCAACGATTGTGTGTTGGTTATTTGATCCCAAGACGGGTTCAGCGTGTAATATGCCAATAAAGAGAGGAAACTATGCTCAGCACGCCGATACCCATTACCCCCTTCGCTATCACTGCCCGTATTGTCCCCCTGGCAAGTCTTTCTCGCGCCAGGACAGCTGGGGAAAGCATGTCGGGGATAAGCATTCAAAGACACCCACTTCACGATTTGTTGTAGACTTACTATACTATTGCCAGCCCTGTCGTTGACCACCATTTCTCGCCTATACCTTCGAGTGCTCACATTTTCAGTACATGCTGGTAGTTTGGTGCGTACGTCTTGGATCTTAAAGTCTGTTCTCTGGTAGATTGGTTTGCGAAGACTACGAGTAGTGTTCTATATTACTTAGCGCTTACTGGGGGAAGTATCAAGTGACTTACGTTTTATATTCAACTATGGTACAGCGCGCAATTTCGGCACCAATGGTACCATCAAGATGGAGAAATGGTATGGGTGTTATTTGCCTTCATACAAGTCGTTAGTACGGGCAATTGAATGACCAGAAGTCGCTGTACACTGAGTTGATGTTATCGCCAGTTTAGTATCAAAGCAGAATTGAATCACACTACCTTCGCCGCGGTCAAAAAAGCTGGGCGGAATGACATTGTATACCGAACAGTTGAGGAAATAGCCTGATGCTCTCCTTCCGAGAAATCGATTGTTTAAGAATGGTCACCAGCCTCCTGTGTCACGGTACTACAAACCAAACTTGAACAGCATGGACCGCGGTTATCGGAGCGTGCGAAGCTGCAGCCACAGGCAACCACCCGAAACTGTAACCATCTCCGTAAAGAATCACAATGAGACCTGTTCAAGGGAATGGCGGCAGTTGTACTCCCATACAGCAATGCTGAATATTGACTGCTGGCCAATTGGAGCACTGAAGTTTGCTGTGACTTTACGATAACGCCAGCCACACAAGTGACACGACCCCAAGGCTCTCAGGCTTGTCATCCTAACTGGAAGAAATATGACATACTGTTTTTTTTTAATCCATTTGTGTCGGATTACCCGGGTACTCAGGACGCATTACAAAATGCAAATGGGGTCTAGGCCCTGCGTCACCATGTGAATGCTCCAGAGTAGCGATGATCGCGGGCAATAGTACAATATCCTCCGATTGGTACTTCCTGACCCCGACCTTCAAGTTGAATTCTACATCATCTCACGAGGTTTTGAGTTCCTCAACTTCGGAAGGTTAGCGTGGACTACGATATCCGCACCCACAGAGTGGAAGAAAACTAAAGGTTCGTCAAGTGCTTCCTCGATAGGACTAATTGGCTTACGCAGCACACCAAATTATTTCTTCAAGAGAATTACTCAGATCTAGGGAATCGGGGACCAGGCAGGTGGCTCCATCACTTGCTCTCCCGTTTACTGCCACAGACCCACTGCACCTGTTTGGAATATTCGCAAGGAATTCCGCCCATCCGGACACCCCGATCAATAGGCCTCACCCTCGCGTAGCTCCGCCATCATAAGGACATTCCCTGCCACCTCGGAACCAGGAAAATATATAATCCTGAGACAGGTGAGAGATCCTGGTCAAGCCGTGTCTGGATGGCAGGGGCACACCAACGGTCGTGTTTAAGTCTTCAAGTCGAGTATAGATCGTTCCAGATTGGGAGATGAAACATAACCTGCCGGCTTCCACTGGGAGCATCATTGCGTCATTTTACTGTACGTCACGATTGAGCACGAACCATACAAGCTGAGAAACCCTCGATCGTTCCTAAGGGCAGTGTGGTCAATGGACGTTCGAGCTAGGTAACGGAGCTAATTTGAAACACCACTAGGTATCAGCATATGCCGCCGGCTTCGCCCGTGAAGCTGTGCATCGCGGAGTTATGTGTCCACCCCACTGCTCCTTGGACAAACATGCTACAACCCTGGCGATCGTCTCTTCGTCGTGGCAGTTCTCAAATCTAACGCCATCCACCCCGTAGCAATGCGAAAACACAGCATGTGATTGGAGACGTCGTTGAGTTTGAGTGCACCAGCATATCTGCCATCAAGCTGTTCGTTACCTCTTCATTGGCACGCTTGTCCGCATTGCGGCCCAAGCGACGGCGGGGCGTCACGTTCGCCACCCATCTTACACCGGCTCTATACTCGCTGTCGTCGGTCTCAAATTCTCCCGCTTGACCGCTGGGAGCCCGGTGGTGGAGTGCAGCCTGGACCCATCGGATCACTGTTCCTTGCACTGCATGGTGGAGGTAAGTGCTTTCAGTAGGCGTCAGTCGTGCGATCGCTGAGGAGGAACTTTAAACGTTGTTTGGTCCAGACTGGGATGCTTATGCGGTCAAACGCCCCTCGGCGCGTTATTACGACGGTTATAACGTGCCCGCAACCTCAATAGCAAGCTCACGACATCAGAACAAGTCATCTGCCTTATCAATAAACCTGCCGCTCCGATAGCGAGCCGCTACCTTGAAAGTGATAATGCTCCACGTTGAACGGACGGATACCGAGGGCGAAGCCCAACTGGTGTAAAAACCCTACTCGATCTCAGGTATGATTTCTGTTTCACTTTGTTCGCACCTTGTTGAAACAAATTCCCCAGCGACACAAAATCACCGTGGAATCGCTTGTGTCTGATATGACTTCGCATTCCTCGCTCGCAAAGAGTCCCCAAGGCAGACGCTCCCTTTTTCATCTCATAGTACCATGCTCACGAAGACATTTCACTCTCGCGCAAGTTGCTCTACACAAAAGGAGGTCAGTTTTCTTTTCTTGCTCTGCATCGGTTGCGCGGAGACCCTGACACTCCTACAGACAAACCGTCTACGATAGATGCCCTCATCAAGGCTCTCGCATCCCGTTACCTGTCGGAAGTCCTGCACTACCGCATTATATCGATCTCCCTTATACATCGCGCATGTACTCAGGGTAATGGTGCCTTCGTCGTGGTCGAGCTCTTGAAATGGATATGTGAAGAGAGCAGTGACAAACAAAAGACCCCAGTCAGGGGCTGGTTCAACGACTCTTTTGTGGCTTAGATGAAGAACAGCGAGGGAAAGAGTAAGAATTTTGTAGGGCCATCCATGAAAAATCATTGCATGGGAAGCATGCCCATCGTTCGAGTCGGTATGTGACACGAGCTACTCACGGGTTACCGGTTACCCGCGCCATTTCCTAAGTCTGAATTACATGGTGGTCTGAGCCAGTCACCGGAGCCGACATTCGACTGCCCAGTCCTACACGGGTTACAAGGGCTTGAGAATACACCTTTACTATACCTTTGGCCCACCAGAAAACACTGACAGCGGTCAGGCAAGCCGCATGACCTGTGGGTATCACCTGCCATCCGACTCGGAATGTGTAGGACGAATTTAATTCCAAACGCAAACCTGTAGTGTTCTACCTTCCACGGTGCTCTTAAATGCCGGGCTTGAGCTAGAACTTGCAGCCACCGCAAGGAATTAACGTTGCTCGTAACTCGGACACTCAAGACACTCATTGGAACTCTGTTTCAGCGATGGTCAAGTTTAGCCAGGGATACAAAGCTACCGAAGCCTGTAATAGTACAGACCATTGCGGAATCGTGGGTGTGTCAGAAGGTATGGCTGTAGCGGGTAGAAGATGGGGTAATACAGGGTAACTGATACCGAATGGCGAGGTTAACAAAGCACGAGGGACTACATTTGCGGATATCAATCCAGCTCAATAGCTTTCTGAAGACACAGCATTCGATCAGAACAACGTAGGAGTGAGACAGCAAGCCGGACTTACTGCGCGAGATTTTCGTCGAAATAGCCACAGGAGTATACGCCTGGAGAGCGGGATCTTCAATTCCTTTATTTCCTCGAACGTCTTCTGTAGCTGCGCATCGATTCTATTGTATTCCTCCTGCAGACTCTTTGCCAAGGCTGGGTCGTTCTGCAGCTTTGCCCCCTCTGCGAGCTCCTGAAGCATCCTCCTCTGCTCCGCAAGGGCCTTCTGGAGCCGATTATATAGAACCTTGCCAGCCTCCGTCTCGTTTAGGCGCTTCTGCTGTTCAACAAGCTCTTCCTGCAGGAGCAGCTCGTCCCCGTCTTTTCCCATGCTAAGAAGATCTTCTACGATACCCGATGCTGATTGGTGTGTATTGTTAAACCGCAGAGTAGTGGCACCTCCATCTATCAACATCCGCCAAAAGTCGCCCTTGAGCTGGCTCTCCCTTTGTGTTGCCACCGCTTGATCTTTCACGATGTCCCACATGGTCGTGACTAGACGCGTTCGGGGTAGGGGTACGTTGCCGCAAAGCCGACCAAACATCTGAAGATTCTTGTAAGCAGAACCAGACATACGATTGTCGGTGATTCTGTGGAAATAAATTATCCCAGCGATTTTGAGCGTGGTGCCATCTGGATACCTTTGTAATGGTGGGTGGGTGGGGGGTTAGAGAATGATCAGAATGTGACGGACTTTTGTATGAGCCAGTCAGCAATCACTCTCAAGATCTCGGTATCTTGCCGATAGGTATCGTCGAAGCCCGGCGTGTCGACCAGCACAAGACGGAGACCCTGGTACGAAACAGGGTATGGAGTGACACTCTCGGTATCAGACTTGAGGTTTCTCGCTTTGCGCTGCTCGACGTTCCCGGTGAGGTGGTTGATGAACTGATCACTCTTAACCTCAAAATCCGATGCCAAGGATACTACGAATCTACTCACATTACTCTTCCCGGATCCTGTGGGGCCCATAATACTCAAGGTTGCAGAATGGCTTCAGATAGTGGTAAGAACCCTGGACGAGAGTACTCACACGATAACGAAGTCATCTGGGTGAGTCTTGAAGCGATCTTTGGGCATGATTCGTTTGAAAGAGTTGTTGACAATGGACGTAGCTGGGTGGAGTAAATGGAGGGGTTGCGCTGAGTGGTTTTGGCCCACCTTGTACATTTTTCCGTGCCCGACCCTCCGTCACGACACGAGGACTTATCAATTTGATTCCATTCCGGCATCAACGTATGTGAACGGTGAGGTGAAACCGCCACGATGCAAACGTGTGTTTGTACCCATTTATGTGCGTAGCCATTCTCTATTCCTTCTGGTATGCTGGGCAAGGGGGTTAGCTATTTCGGGACTGCCTCGCCTGCCTCAAGGTACACGTGGTAGACGATCACCATCATGACAGCTGGAAGGAATTTTATTACCCAGTGATGGTCGGGGAGATTCTAAAGAAATGGATGCTACTTATTGGTCAAGCGCTAGACTGAATCTATAGCCGCTTCCCTGCGATCAGGCGTGCATGTACTGCCAATGAAATCAGCAATTTGGTGAGAATGTGATCAAGCCTTGTGATCCGGGTACTTGGATAACCAACTTGAAACCGAGATATATACATAGATGAGAAAATGCTGGTAACACACATGTCACATGTCACACTGTGGCCGCATTCGAACAAAGCAGTGTTATAGTTCTGAGCGTGGAAAAAAAAACATATCGAGTGTCGTGAGGAAGCTCCTGGCAGGTGTATATTGCGTTGATTACAGTGATACTACGCGCAAGGATCCATACTGCGGGTTGATCGACTTTGGGCAGGCTGCGAACACGAGTTGATCCCCGAGTTGATTCGCATTTCATCTTGGCGTGTGAAAGCAGCATGCGGTCCGAATCTGGAGCTTCGAGTTGAGTCCTTCGCCGTAGTAAGGTTACAACCATACCCTCAGATATTAGTTGACTAGCAAGACCCCTGGTAAGACGGAATATTTGTCGAGTCCGCCAATTGCAACCTCCTCTAATATCCGACTTTGGCGGGGTGGTAGGTGGCTATCTCGGTCTCAGGGTTCAATCGTTCATGCTTCTTCTCCTGAGTCCTGAGCCCCACCTGTGCTCCCTCCACGTCTGTTGGTAGGAATTGCCTAAAAAGAGTAAAAACGAGGAGATCATGTCCGAGTCAGTGATGTGGTGTCTGTGTCACCCACTGTTGACTCGGAGGCATGCTGATCGCACCATCAATGTCCGACGTTGGGCGTACGCTCTTCATGAACGACAAGCGGTATCAAAGCGCTTGTGAGTGTCATTTCAAGGTCGTATCTTGGCGCTTGGGTGGAATGCTCAGCCCTGTACTTTTCTGGTCTCTTTAGTAGCTCCGGTTTGCTTCCCTCACTTGCGGCACTCCTGCATTTTCCTGTGTCATCCGTTCAACCTAGCTTGGAACCAGATCATGATTTCTGACCGGGGCTCAGGCTCGACCCCTTCCTCGAAAGAAGGAACCATTCCTACATCCTCAACCCCAGTTAACATACTGGGAGATAGCTTTTCTCCTACCTTTAATGCCGCTTCCCTCCCGCTCCCAGCATCCGATGTCATGTCCCCGAGCCACTCGTACCCTCCTATCGTTCCAGATCAGCCTGCTGTTCATGATGCCACGTCAGGCAACTACCGCGGTTACATCGACGAAGATGACATCGTAATCGCGTACGTTTTCCTAGGATTATGCTTCACTCGAGTCACTTAACATAATTGCCATTAGGGTCATGGGGGTCACAGGTGCAGGCAAGAGTTCAGTGAGTTGTCGTTATCAGTGCGAGATTTACACCCCTTAAGACTGAGACATTCACAGTTCGTCAACACGACGGCTGGGAGGTCAGAGGTCACGCTGACCAACGACTTAAGATCCCAGACCCGAGCGGTACACCCCATCCGATGTCTCCATCCTGACGGACGTCGGAATATTGTCTTGGTAGACACCCCTGGATTCAACGACACAGTCCTTTCTGACACACAGGTCTTGAGAATGATAGCCAACTGGCTGAAGGAGACGTTAGTGATCTTCAGAATGTGGTTGAGCTTCGCCTAACTCGACGCCTACAGGTACCGCAACAATATCAAGCTTTCTGGTCTTCTTTACCTCCACCGCATCTCGGACGTCAGGATGGCAGGAACCCCTCTGAGAAATCTGGCTGTGTTCAAGGACTTGTGCGGTGAAAGTAACCTAAAGAATGTCGTCCTCGTCACAACAATGTGGGATGAAGTTGGAGACCAATCGGTTGGTTCCAGGAGGGAAGAAGAGCTTCTCTCGAGCTTCTGGAAGGACATGATATGCCTTGGTTCGCACACTTGTCGTTTTCAAGGCACCCCTGAATCAGCCTGGGAGATTATCAATGGCCTAGACTTGGACGGATCTCGCCAAATGCGCACCCCACTTCAAATCCAGCAGGAAATGGTTGACCGTGGCTTATCGCTTCCTGAGACGACAGCAGCAAAAACTTTGCTCCGATCTCTTGTCCAACTTGCGGGAGAGGTTAAAAAAGCCTGGGGAAAGTTGCGAAACAGAGCTCGTCGGACAACTAGCCCAAGAAAGCCCCCGGGTGGCCCTCAGCCCCGTGCCCTCCCGAGCAGGTCCTCTTCGATCAGGTCAAGCTCTTCCGAGTCTAGCTGGTCTGTTCTTTCGTTCACAGGTAGTTCAAGAATTGCCTCTCGTAATTCGACACCCCCGTCCAGCCCAGGTGAGAGCACCTCTTCGGGTTGTAGTGCCAGTAGCCGCCGCGATACACTCTTGGCTACGATCAGAGTTCTTAGGCTTGCCCATCAAATGGCGGACCTGGCGCATATACCCTTGCTTCGAGGAGTAATCGGGACTGCTTTGCACATAGCTCAACTGATCGAGGTCAGTGCCCTACTCTTGACAGTCGGGCGTCCGCCTGAGAACATTCCAAGGAAATGGGCGGCACACATCATACAATCAATCAAGTAATGGAGAGCTCTGGATGGTTACTTGAGGAAATCACACGATATGCGGTGGGATCAAAGCTATCAAGAGACATGAAGAGAACATTGAACTTTTTTCAAACGTAAGCAACTTCGAGCAGCGGCTACGAAAAGGAGACGCGTACACTTACCATCGCTCTAGGGAGCTCAACAATCTTCGAACGGTCGTGACCAAGATCTCGAGTAGAAACCGTTTCGCTCGCTTCTTGCTACACGATGCGGATATTCAGGCGATCACGGCGTGCACGACTTCGATTAAAGCGGTCTACGATAAGCTTGAAGTACGATCATATTCAATACCTGGACTTAATCTCACTAATGGCGTAAAATAGGTTAAGCTTGCCATAAACAATAGTCAGGCTATCGCACGGCTCGAAGATCAGCTGACAGCGCTATGTAAAAGTGCAGCATCGGTGTGCCCACTTCCTAGAATCACTGGAACATTCCCTGATCCCTGCGGCAGCGGCAATGTGAATGTGGGATGTCACCCGTTCTTCGTGAAGAGTCACAGGAAAACGGACAGCCATCCTCTTCCACGAGTCAATCCTCGTGTAGTTGATGGTTCATGGACTCCTGTGCCTTGAGGCGCTGGTCGCCAGAACAAGTCCGCTTCAACGCTTCAACGCTCATAATATGCATGCATTTAAACATACAATACTATATTTCTATTCTGCTAGTACATTTGTAGGCACGAAGTAAAATAATTATAGCAGCTGTCAGTGAAAATGAAACTATGATTTCGAAGACCAAGTATCACAAGCCGCCGGTGACCGTGGCCACTCGTCAGTTCTAAAAAGTTCCTCTACAGCTCTCCATGCCACTTCAGGTTCTCCCTGGAAAAGTTCCTGGTGTATCGAGGGTTGCCATTTACCAGTGGAACTCTTTAGCAAGTCCTTCTGGATATAAAGCGTGGATTCGCGGTCCATGATCTTGGAATCGGAAATGTTGCCTGAGGTCTTGTCATAGCTTATGACGATGTGTAGCCGTAGTGGGACGTGGCCTTCACTGATCCCAGGAAGCACAGGAAATTCTTGTAGGTGCTTTCGGATAGGTTCATACGCAGGGTCGGTTTCGATTCGATGCATGTAAATCATCCCCAGATATCGGGGCTTGTATCTGAGGAACTATCGGCTCACGTCCTATGAAACGGGTTTAGGAAGTCTTACTCTGTCCGTTCGATCCAGGTTCTAATCTCCTTTTGTGCATCGAAATCGTCGCACCCAGTGAGAAAAGAAGGAGTATCGACGAATACGATGCTCTCTAGCTCCTCGTGTTTCAAGTCCGTCTTTGCTTCATCAGTCAGTTCACACCGGATCGCTTGAACCTTTGTAGTGAAGGGGTGGTAGTCTCTGCTGGTTTTAACCAATCCACTTCGTGTTGCTTCTCTGATAAACTGAGATGGAGCTGAGACGAAAACAGGTACAAGGGTTATGAGCCCACGCACGCACCCAACTTTTGCCGGACCCCGTGGGTCCCACTACACTATTAGACGACTCATTGTCAGGGATCCGAGCTGGAAACTACAACAGGTCTGAACGTACAATACCACGATATCATCGTCAGATATAGACAGTGTGGGGGCAGACGAGTCTGACTTGATTTTGTTCCATAAACCAGCAAGCAATCGGGTCAAATTGTGCACCACCGGCATGGCCTAAACTTGAAAGAGCGCCCAAGGGTGCAGCTCGTTGTACAGAGCAGCGTACTTGAGCGGGGTTGGACTCGGAGAGAATTCAATCAAAACCTGAATCCTGTGATTGATGCCAGTGATGCTGAGTTAGTGGCGCACACCGGCCACTCCTTTCGTTTAGTACCTGCCGTGGTTCGTATCAGGAGTTAGGGTTTTCGGACTTGAACCTCGACCAGACCCTGGCGTGATTAGTCAAGCCGCCTGCTTTCCTGCCTCAGGTTGATCTGGCTGGCAATTTGGCAACCTTCGAGACAGTCTGTGCATCTATTATAATACCACTGTGATGCCCTGAAGCGGACCCCTGAGGGATTCTACGATCAAGAGAAGCCGAACTAGTACAGTAGATATGCTCATAATGCATATGGTAGTAATGCATCTCCATCATCTTGCATTAGTTTTCCAGCGGGCCCAGGTTGGGCCCTGCCAAAATCTATGAATTTATGGATATTGCATAGTCATTAGTTAGCTATGAGTATATATGCATTATGATGGAGTCAGTGGACTGAGCAAATCACATGGTCTATGCCTGCGAACAAGCCCCAAGTCAGCAAATCACAATTCTCACGTCTATGAAAACTTTCCCAACACCAAGGCCCATGCTTCATATGAAACGAAAGCCCCAGCAACTCGGAGATAAACCCACCAACTATCCTGGGCCGGTACCAGTGAAATGGCAGAAGCACACCCAAGATGCAGCAACCTCTGCGCAGCCACCACCACAAACATCACGCCAGAATCTTACTCTTGCCGACTGGTTGTTGGTTGATGCTTACGTTGATGCACATCCAAGTGCTTCCCAAGCCAACATTGTGGAGCACTTCCAGACACGTCATGAGGGTGACCTGATCTTCAATCAGTCAACCTTGTCTTGCAAGCTTTGAGAATGCCCCAAAATGGAGGCTCGTGCCAATGACAACCCCCATGCTTTGTCATCAAAGAGGCCACGGGTCATTACCAGGCCTAATATTAAATGCGTACTTGTGCTTTGGGTGCAGAATATGGAACAGAGAGGCGAGACGGTTTCAGGTCCAATGCTGAGGGAGAAACGAAAGAGATTTGAGGACAAGTTTCAAGTTCCTGACGCTGAGAGACTGTTAG
>JBBPRB010000360.1:0-17669 GCA_038092815.1 Hortiboletus rubellus
AAAGTGGGAAAGGGCCTAAGTATCTACCTTTCGAAACCTCTTTCTGTATGCAGTCCGTGAACTCTTGGCTATATACTTCTATAGAATCTTTGTTAGGAGGAGATTGTGTACAGTATATACGTGGAAAATTAAGGATGAAACTGTGTCGTAATCCAGGGGGTATGCAAGAAAAACGATGGAGCAGTCCGGAGGCTCGAAGGTGAAATTCCCATGTGTCGGCCTTATAGGGCGTTGGAGGAGTGAGCTCTCTGCGCGCGAGGGCAGCGGGTAGCTCCGTGCGTGGAGGAGCCGCATCCTGAGCAGATGTGTCTGCTGGCATGATCCTCTTGGCATCCTCCGGAGAGCTGCCATTTGGTACACAAGCGTTTGCCATCTTTAGAGAGGAGTACCTTGTGTTCGCGTTTGGAGAACGCGTCGAATTGCTGGTTCCAGGTTTTTGACGATGTACATTTGACGACCCGATGAGGGTGGCGGCCGAGGCACACTGCACAGACCAAGAGGTCGTCTCCGTCCTTGGGAAACTTACCGCGCGAGTTGGAGGGGATGGCGGATGGTTCGGGAAAGGAGCGCTTGGTTCCCTTGAATGGGACAGATGAAGAGGAGGGGGAGGCGGTGTTTGCCAAGGCTAGGAATGAATTTTTTATCTGGGAGAAGGGGAGAAGCGCGATCGCCAGGTGAACATGATTGTCAGGGGAGGGTTTTTTGGCGAGATCCGCGTGATTGCAGCGAGCATGGGGCGAGTGGGTAAAGGGAAGGGGGAAGGGTGTAGGGGTCACATGAGTGCGAATTAGGAAAGGAAGGAGTAAGCGGGGTTCGAGTGGGAAGAAAGGAGCGAGGGGGTTCGCCTGGCTTACCTCGTTCAGCATGGCTAGCTCGCATTGGTGGGAATCCGCGATGATGGCGTCTCTCGCTTCCTGCAGGACGTCTTGGTTGATCTTGGCCAAAGACCAACTGTGCGAGGTTCCTGCGGCAAGATGCCATTTTCTCCGTTGTTGGGCTTGGTATACACGTAGCGCCTGTTGGCTAAAACGGTCTGAAGCGTGGCATCAGGGATGTCTGTGAATGGCTGTCCAGAAATCAACAAACATTTGAATGCGGTCGTCGGCCCAATCGTTGTCTCTCATCGAGATTACTATGCAAGGGGTGGCTTCGAGGAAATCTTCCCAAGCTAGGTCTTTATCGGCGATGAGTTTGTAGGTATCATCTTTCTTATCGCGGAGTTTAGAAACGGGGAGGTCTGAGGCTGAGGTCACGAAGAGTATGCGGGTGTCGTCGCTGTCCCGATGAACGGCGACATAGTCTAAGTCATCTTGGGAAGTGGCTGACTTCTCTGCTGCTTTAAGGCCACGGTTCGTGAAGTACCAGAGTTCGCAATAAGATCCCTTCTTCATCTTTGCCTGAGTGGAGCCGCAAGGGAGGATAATTGGGCCGGAGGGGACGGGTGCGTCGCGAACGGGGTTGTACTTGGTTTTGTTCATCTTTCGATCTTCGAGGCGAGCCGCATTGAGGAGGTCCGCTTCTTCTTGCCTTCGTCTCTGATTCTCCGCTTTGGCGGCTTGTTCGCAGTCTCAGTCAGCCTGCTCCTGGTCAGCTTGGTGGTGGAGCCAGGCCTCTCGTTCTCTCGCTTTGTTTGCCAACCATATGTTCCTTAGAACAGGAATGGTCTGGGCTTCCGGGATGCCGCTCTGAAAGAGCAGGTCGCGTTGAGCGGCAAATTCCGGGTCGGCGAAGTCGGGAGCGACTAAGTTGTTGGGGTCTTGGAAATCCGCCATTAGTGAAGCGAGGGTGGTGAAAAGAAATACTGGAAGGAAAGGAATGGATTGGAGCGAAAAAGGGCCAGCTGGTGAGTTGCTGGCTGGAGTGAGTGCGAGGTGGGGAAAGGAGAAGAGAGACAGCGCCACCTCGCACTCTCACGCATAGACTAAGTTCTACGCCGTCACGTACCGTGACTCATGTAGAAAGGCAACCTCTTCTTTTTATCAAGTATCATAAAGCTTGTCTGAACATTGCCCATGTCCACAGGGACTAAATTATGGAGGACAAAAAGAAGATAGGAAAGTTCAATGGAACCAAAATTGATCACCCAGGGTCAGATGGGCATGAAAAAAGTCATATGAGAGGTTGAATAATAGATTGGTGAAGAAAGCTATTAAGCTTAAGGGAAGATATGTAATGGTGTGAAGGTGTATGATTTGCCAGGGTGTTTGATATGTTGCCAAGATTGATGGTAGGATGGATGAGCGCCCATATCTTCATATTTTGAAGGATGAATTGCTAAATATCCTATAGGATTGTGATTTTAATTCTTCTGATATAATTTTTGAACAAGATAATAATCTCAAGCACACCTACAGGAACTGAAATAATGGCTAGAAATGTAATATTTTGTGGCTATGGTATTGCCTGCACAGTCTCCCAATTGAAATCCCATTAAATATCTTTGGGGTCATCTCAAAAAGATGGATGCATCTTCCTAGTGGGATTGAGAGATTATATAATAATAGAAGTTAGAAATTAATAAGTGTGTGAACTTTTTTAAACTCAGACATAATGTTTATATATGGATCGATGTTTGTGTGACCAAACATTACCAAATATCAGCTAACTTTATTAAGATCCCACCTTACCCACCAGAAGTGAATAAACTGTTGCAATGGACCTATCATTTTAAAATGGCCATATCTCCACAGCCACTGGGCCAAATCACATGACACAGGGACCAACTCGTAGCTAGGAGTGTGTACATAATTTCGTCTGACTAATGCTAAGCGAGATTCCCACAGGTGATTGCAGCGTGCTTCGCGCGCTGGATTGGGGTTAGATATTGCAACAGTTTTTGGAGTCACTGTACATCCAGCTATATGAACATTCTATATGCCATTCTCTACAGGCAAGGGCATGTTATCATTTTAAAAGAGATGCGAATGCAGGTTCAGCATTATCTCGCCTCTGCTGAATTACAAACAAAAATCCCACTTTCAACAATGCACTGCAAAAGGCACTTTGTGATCCAGATTGATATCTACAAACTGGTGAATTTATACAATGCTGACACCAGACACTTCTGCACCAACCACATGCACTTGCAAATGTGTGGGCTGACAAAACTCTTAGCTATCTCTACTGAGTGGATCAGTGTGATAGTTAATTCCAACTGCTATCAAAATACCAGCTAAGCCATGGCCTGGCAGAACATCAAAATTATCATTATACTAAAGCCAGAAATGCCTCTCACACCACTGATTTCCCTTCAAGTAATCGTCAACTTGCTCAAGGGGGGTTGCGACACAGATTCATATGTAAAGAAATTTGTACCTAGAATATGACCCAGACTGCCCCTACTACCTTTTTTATCATGAGAATTCAGAACCAAGTGTGGGATGAAATCTACACATCCAAGGATATAATCTTTCCAGCCTTCCTGCCCACCTCCACCCACATACTCTGAGCTCATGGGAAAAAGGACAGGCTAGCCATATTCAGAAGAAAACATTGACATAAAGAAGGTTGTCGGACCATAGTTGAAAAGGAGGCAATGACTTATGGGATTTACTGACACCTGCATTTTTTTAGCTAACTAAATGGCTTCCAAGGTATGTTCCACTCAGGCTTAGTGCCTGGTGCTCTCTCACTTGCACTCCACCTTTCAGCAGATGTTTGACCCTATGACATTCATTGGGGAACTGTGAATCTAATTTCAAACCATCACTTCATTACTAGAGAGCAGTGAGAGGACCTTATGGTCCATACAGTACAATTTCAAACATACAAGGTGGGGTACTTCCAGTATGTGGTTGCATAGGTAACAGGTGCAATGTTTAGAAAAGCTATAAGAGTAAGATGCTACATTTGGATTTACAGGGTGCTCTAAATGGCCACCAAAACAAAAAACACCTCACATATATTGTGGTGGGTGGGTTGAATACATGCCAGCATATCAACCATGTGCTCATGGGGTGGCCTTTTGCTTCTCTAGCTGATGAAGAGCATGTCCTGCAGTGCAGACCCAGATGCTCCAATAAAATTATCCCTTGTAGTTAAGGTGGGGCTATATTGTGAACCTGCCCTGGTTGAGCTGCATATATCACATCATGAGGTGCAAACTGCATGTGCTTACTCAACTGAAAAGCTTACCCCCCCCACTTTACTACTAATAAAGAAGATTGCCCAGGTCATGATGCTTGCCACCTCTAACCAGGCTGAAGAGATAGAAGTTGACTGCAAGGTTAATGAGCTTTACAAATTGGCACACTCCATAGAGAAGGAACATTCCAACATCATTATGTGGAAGCAGTGATTCCTTCTCCACAAGGCCAAAGGGAACCATTTCACCAATGCTTTATATTAGTAGATTGAGGGCTTGATAAGAAAGATCTGATTTAATCACTTTCCTTCACTAACAACAATGCTGCCCCATCTTTAGGTGCAGCCCCCCATGCTGACTATGGCATCACTTTCTGCAGTGGGGAGTCACCAGCTCACTAGGCACAGGAGGTCAGGGATGTCTGCAATCTTGGTGAGCTGTGAACTAAACATCATAGATTCATCCACCTTGCAAGAGGGCTGTAACTCATCAAAGGATGTTGACAACCTAGTCCTGGACTTCTATGATGCCACCATCAGCCCTCCAAGGCCAGAGCCTTACCCTGCACCTGCCATTTTTTTCTCAAAATGGCAAGCTCATGCCATCTACCATGCTACCCGGGTGAATCTCCAACCTCAGATAATTGCTGCCCCATGTGCAATAAGCTAAGAGGGTGAGGCAATGAGTTCTTGTTCACTGTCATGCTCATTCCCTATGTAGTCAGAGTGTGATGGAGAGGGTGTAGCTTACCACATCCACCAATGCATTTTCAAACAAAAGCAAAGGAAAGTGGATGACAAGTTGGCAAAAAGTTATATTGCTGTTCAATGCTGTTGGCAAGACTGCTGGGAGTCATCCAAGTGTTGTAATTCCTAGCAGGGGTTTATCAAACACATTCAAAAACATATCTGCAGTAACTTTTTCTGTGGTTGGATCAGCAATGGTGGCTTGCTCACCTTTCTCACCATCATGCAATCAATATCCACATGCATGTGGCTGTGCACTACTACTACATCTGCAGTAAATGGTGGCATTTTTCTCCCCCCTCTTTTCTATCCAATACTAAGTGCAGACCAGGCTTCAGGACCTTTTCAGCGATGATCAAAAGTGGTATGACCATTGTATGGAATACTACATGGAGCTGTATGCTCCCTTTTTCCAATGTGTGGATGTAAAAGTGCATGTGAAGCCCATAGGAATGTATTTTTACCCAAAAGTTGATAACTGCATAAGTTATGAGGCCAGAAATGGCTTTGAGGGTCAATTCCCTGAATACCACGGCCACATAGAACATAGTGTTGCCTTTGCTCCCATGTTCTGCCTGTGGTGTGTTCATGATGAACAGCTTCCCCTCGTCAAAAGGATAATCTAGTGAGTACCTTTTTTTTCTCGGCTTTGCAATGGTCAATCCAAGCTGCATGGTTTTTTCAGGTACCATGAACACCCAGCATTCTATGGGCACCTCAAAATACATATCTGTCAAATTAATGATGCTTCACTCTGTCCCTCTCCAAACTGTAGGGTCCAGTCATACCTTAAGCAGGAACTACTTTACCACCTGATTACCACCCATCACTTGGCCATATGTGGATCTGAAGGTCCTAGATGCCACCTGAAACTTCCCATGTAACTAGACAATGGCACCACAGATTTGCAAGACACCCCTAGCCTCAACACTTCCTCCTCCACACCATCTGAAGTGGCTGCAGTGTCAAATGGCTTTATGCTGGAATGCTAGGAAGGTTTAAACCTAAAGTGCCCATTTTTGAAGCAGGCAGATTATCACCTACTGACCTAAGAGTCCAGCTGTATAGCAGGCTGGAAACAGTCAAGGAATAACAGTGACACTGTTGAGTCCCCCCTCAACAAAAAACATACACCTTCCTAACATGTGCCATCTAGCTCAAATTCAAATGCAAAGGGTGCTACAAGGTCTTGTGAAGGGTTGAAAAGTACATCAGCAATATACATTGTAAGGAAATGGTAAAATATATCCAGGTAGTTGGAGGTAGAGATGTCAGCAATGTGATTCAATGGGTTCCACCAGTCAGAATACCAGTAGGGTTGCCTTTTCGCTCCTGCATGTTTTTTTCCAACCCCCTTCCATTAGCAGCCTTGTCACAAGAAGTCATCAAAGGGGAGGTACCCTCACCACCATTCCCATTATCTGAGAATGTTTGCAGATATTTTGGACCATCTTTCCCACAATTGCCTGAGGTCCTTCTGAATTCAAGACTGGAGCTATATCTGCAACAAATGGAGTCCTAAGTATCATTTTGGCACCTGGAACACCACTTGAGATCATGATGGCCAGTTGGTTCATTCTTATCAGAGCCAACAGGTGTTGTTGATCTTATATAGCTCATAGCAGCCACTCTCAAGGTTTCCGCTGCCACCAGCTTGAGTGTATGAGTCATTCCTAATTTATAACACTAGAAAGTGCAAGAAGTAAGCAAGTAGTCTGCGACTGCGGTGTCCACCAGCAGAGATTGATCCACTCTTCCCCTCTTCCCCCTCTCTATTGTATATCTAAAGATAACTGAGGTTTCAATCTTAATGGTGGTGTGCAAGGTGTGGAGTTGGCCATTGATACTGCACATAGAAGGGAACTTCAAATCTGCTATGGAAGCATGTATGGCTGAGTAAACCCATTATAATAGTGAAACTGATGTTAATGACATGCCTTCAAAAGAGATTGACAATACTCTCTGTAATCCACTATGAAAAGCAGGGCAGCTGTATTCTTGTAATTGCCAGTCCTCCCCAAAATAATACAATATATATGGAAAGTATGGCATCAAACACCCTCTATTAAGGTTTATGCTGAAGGGTCTGGTGTTGGAGCAATAACCCATTTTGCCTGTTGTGCAATTCAACACTGTTCAAGTGTGCTGGCCTGACCCATCTCATCTCTAACTAGCAGATCCGCTTGGACTCATTTTAAATCGCAGCATGTACTATTTGTTGCCCTGTTCATCTTACACGGTTAATGTTTTAAACCTTCCCATTCATGTTTGCTGCCTTTGACAACCCTTTGGCAGTGCCAACCATTCTCAATGACTCCCAATCTGACTCACTCGCCCTCAAAGTCCCCTGGCAACTCGACATGTTCATTTTGTTGTCACCATCATTATCCAAAAGATATTCTAGTAGGTTGCTCTGGGGATTATATGCATCAGGAGAAAGTTAGCAGTCTACATTGGGCTATGTAGTATATGTAGCACTGGTAGCACCATCAACATTCCCCTACAACAAAGTACAATGTAACATACATGATTTCTATATATACTATGATAGTAACCTGTGACATAACTGTCATAATTCACAATATGCCCCCTGAATTTTATGGGGGGGTTGAGGAGGCAAACACACCAGAGCAGCAACATGGGGACAAAGCTTGCTTGGAGCAGGTGGTCAATCGATTGATAGACACTGACCCAGTATTCTACATGTGAAGAAGGAGGGTTTCTACCAGAGAAATTGACAAAAAAGTGCAGAAAAGTGGTGTAAAGTAGTGTAAAGTGTCCACTTTACAAGCATAAAGCATGTAGAGTGAGGTAGGCAGGAGAATTTATCATATATTTTGTAAATTCAAATATTGATTGGCTGTTCCTATAAAATTTTCTGGCCTGCTGGTGCAGGGTAAGTAGGTTCAGACTCAATTTCTGGCAGCACAGCAGGTGTATTGCATATATTTCACCTCCCGAGCTTGAAGATATCTTTTTTTTTTTTTTTTTCCTTTCCATGCTGTTGTGTGCATGTCAGTCCTTCTGTCAAATAACTTCTCATACCAATCATGCCCATTGATGCTTGAACATGAGCCCAACTTGGGCTCCACCCCAGTCATGGAAATTCTTATGGTAGTGTCCATTTATAGAATGTAAATTTCTCTGATTAGATGGCCCTCTTAAACATACTTTTCTTGTACCATCAAGGAATGATACATATTAGACTATGGTGCCACAACAGATGTAGCAGTATGCTACTAATCTATCTGATAACAGGCAGCTCCCCTACACCTGACAGCTGATATATTAGTGTGCCATTAGTACACCACCCTTTTATTACTCCTACTTCCCTTGATGATCTGAAGGATACATCACTACATCATTGCTTACACAGCCACCCGCCCATCTGACCTAGGCAATATATTATGTTGAGTGGGTATATTATTCCTACTATGCAATCTGGTGACTGATGTGTCACCCCCCTGCTGTTCTTGGTTTCCTGGATGATCTGACTGGTATATCACCTCACTGTTGCTTGCAGGCCCAGATCCAGCTGATACCATATCAAGACTTATATCCAGCTGTTTATGCAATTACTGTTGGCCCCCAGTCTCTTTAGCCCTCTCCCTCCTCCTACAATTAATCCAACCTCAAGCGCTCCATGTCTTTTGTTTGGACTGGACTCTTTTGGGCTGTCTAATAGAGATAACCCAGTCTGATGCTGTACAGGGGTTTGTGCTGCACTTGAGGGAGATGTGGTCCATGGTTTATGGCTGTCTTGGATGAGGGAATTCACACTTTTGCCTTGTACAACTCAGACACACTACTTGGGTATACTGGTTGTAAAGTTACAATATAAAAATGAATCCCCCCACTTTGTGGCTATTCAAGCTTTAGAATCTGTGTCAAGATCCCCACCTGCACCCAGCTTTCCCATCCTGGTTTTACTGCATTGCTTCACCAGCATGAAAGACCTCCTCAACCTGACCAAAACTGTCGACATGCTCATAAACATCTTGGGTACCACTTTCTTGAAAACCAAGCTTCACAGTGACCTCACTCACATGACATATTGTTAACCATAGCGAATAGATGAGAATAATCAATGACTACATATGAAGAATATGATGCCACTCCTGGAGAGCAGAAATCACTGGACACTTTGAATATGAACATACAGGATTTGCTGATCAAGAAGTATCTTGCTTGAATGAAAACTACTCATGGCACATTGCTTTCTGGAAAAAATTAACCCTACATGGGGCTGATATTCCAACAAACAGGCTGTATCATAGTCTTAGAGTCTATAGAAGACAGTCTAATCTGAAATAAACAGTCTGCTCTGATATGTGGGCTAATTTACAAACCCAAAGCCCCAGAGGAGGTATATGTGAGAATGCACAGCCGCAAGTTCCAGATTGCAAATTGACAGGTCAGTACATCAACTGTTTGATTATTTTCTTTTTTATAAAATGCAACTTCACTTCCATCTTTGAGGTACATTTATGATAGCCACAGTCAACATGGATCCTTTGTATAATTGCATGCACACTCAGCAACCTTACTATACCTCACCACCTTGTTTCATACAACTGCTACTTTGTCACATCTGTGTATAAAAGATAGTTCGCTAGTGCATGAAGCTCTAGTTGATCAGCATGGATTCAGAAAGTAGCTGTCCCTTTCTATCACTATGATGAGGGGAACATGCTGATATGCAGTTGAACAGCTGCATTCACTGGCAGATTCTCTTGTCACCAAATTTAAGCAAGGGAATAGAACTACTTGCATTGATGAGGCCATTGATCTTGGTTGCATGGCATTGAAACTCTGGGTGTACTTGAGGAGTAAGAAGAACTTGGGAGGTACAGACTCATGGAGGGAAGACTGGCAAATATTTGCCTTAGATTGGATGATCTCTGGAATAGGATCGTCGTCCTGCCATGGGAGAGCGCCACAGAGAAGGTAAATGAGGATATAACCGACCGACTCAAGATCGTCATGATGTGATTGCTGTTGACCATGGAGGGCTCGAACGGAAGCGACGCAGCGGTTACTAGCAAACGGGACTTGTTTTTTGTAGGCAATATGATGATGCATCTTGGGTTCACGATACGCATGCACATGTCCGAAATCGATCAGGATCAGGTTGCTCCGGTTGAATTCAAAACCAGACAGAACATAAGAGGGCTTGAGGTAACAGTGAACAAAGTTGCGAGTGTGTACAATGTCCAGGAGTGATATCTGGAGATAATGATTATAAATCAGCTCCAGAAGGCCGATGAATGCAATAGTAAACTAACCAGTTGATAACCAATGTTCACGACGGTCACCACAAGTAATTTGTGTGAGTGCTTTCAGGACAGCAAGAGCTCCAGTGATGGCCCCTGACGATCCATGACAAATCCCTTGATATCAAAATCTGTCCTGAACCACCACACCCTTAGGGCGGCAATACTACCCGCAAGAGTCTTCTGGATACGATGCTCATGTTGAAGTATTCTCCCCATTTCGAGGTAGCGAAATTTGATCACTATATTTTCCCCAGAAAGGATGTCGGTGGCGGCATAGATCTCATCTGAAATTGAGAGTCGTTAACATCTCGACTCATTGCCATTGTCCTAAGAAAAACTGACGGGAAGTACCTCCGATCCTTTTCGTAAGTTTGAACCTTCTGTCTATGCGCACTGTGCTTGGGAATGTCCTGGTGGGAGGCGAGTTGGAATGAGAGTCGTCGTCATAGGCCTTTAGCACTATGTTAGTTCAATGACAACAAGTGAAGTTTCGATGTCCAAACGATACAGTGGAAGTCTGATAGTGGGTACTTACAAGTTCAGATTATGTCATGGTATTGCTTGACTTCATCAATGGCGGGATGGAAACCGTATCGCAAGTACTTGAGTTGGCCAACGACAATGCGAATAACTTGGGTGTTGTGTTGGTCATTGACGGCAGGCAACGAGTGTGTTGATTGAAACAAGGTTGGAACTTAGAATTAGAAAGCTCAACCTGGCACTGTTGCTTTCACACATGCCAGAAAAGATCAATATAATATTGTGGATGTAGTCATGTAGATACACATACGAATCTGAATAGTCATGCAAGAGGAGTCCAAACAGGTTACAGAAATGAGATAGCTGCGGGGGCTGGACAACTATAGGAGTTAGATCGTGTTATCTTCACTAGCACTGTTCTCATCTTCACCTTCACCTTCACCTTCACCTTTGCACTCACTGTCGGTCACTTCGCCCTGATCATTGTCCAATATTTCTTCTTAATCGTCTCTAAGGCTAGTCAAAATCTTATCCAATGATTCTTGAATGTGGTTCTGGCGGGAGGAAAGCAACTCTGCAAGTAGATCCTCTGGGTCATCTTCCTCCATATCCTACTCCTCTAATAAAAGCCCGGTGGTGAAATCGAGAAGACATTTCTTGCAATAGAACTTGAGCATTTGAAGTGATTCCATTAGCAATGGTTTGATTCGATTCCGCTTCTTGGTGTCTGTTTCTGCACTCGACGAGAATATATGTTCACACGGCACAGCGCTGCCTTGGATAGGAAGGTAGTCCATAGCCATTTGATATAGTGTAGGAAAAAGTTTCTCTTTCCCCTGTGCAGTCTGTAAGTTGCGTGGTCAACTCAAGGCGAGAAAGCAGACAACTTACCTTCCAAAATTTCAGTATATCAGTTTTCCTTTCTACATTTAAGCCCTCGTAAGAGCTTAGTTCTTGTTTCACTGTATATAAACGTGATTCTTCATCGTCCGATGACTCGTCTTTGCTATTGATGGCATAACCAAGATGGTGCACAAGCGTCTGTTTTCATGGAGAGACATGGGAACGACGTGTCATTCTAGACGACCCAGGCTCTGTGCTGGGGTCAGGACGGTAGTTGGTTATCTGTAAAATTGTTCATTAAACTTCTATCACCTTTTTTCTCCACACACTTATAGTATCCAGGACGATCTTCTTTACGTCATTGAAATCCCCTGAATCCCAGTTTGCTTTCACCCACGTCAATCAATGGTTTGGATTTAGCACTGGAAAAGGTACATTATCTTAGTAACTCACACACGAAATGCATATATACATTGCAATTATATATGCCTTCGTGTACCCCATATGATGATAATACTTCTCCACCCATTCCAAACCCTTCTTGACAAAGGGATGGAGGTGAGAGTAATTGTCGTCATCGTGAAGCCTCTTTCAAGTGCTGTAGAACTTCTCGAACATGACCAGGTACTTGCATAGCATGGAGAGTTGTTCATGTGAAAGTGCTCGAATGGCCTGATGTGATATCTATAAGGTGATCAAGTTGCCCAATACAAACATTAGATATTTCTATTCACTGGGGGCCTGTACGCGCACCTCAAGGATTAACTCAAAGTCCCGGAGGGCTCACCATTACATCTTTGTGAATCTGTACTTCTTTAGACCTTTGTTGTTGGGCTGCTCAGGGAATGTGTTGATGGGCTAGAAGATAATTGTCATTAGTATGTCCAATATTACGTTGAGACCCACCTGCTGCAGATAGTGAAGCCGACGAATCATGTAGTAAACCAAATCCCATTGTGTCTTCACGTCGCAGAGGAGTTGGAGGACGTTAATCTTCACCTTCTCGCCAGTACCAGTCAGAACACCATTCTCATCTTCTACATCCCAATAGCCTGCTCTGTTACCCTCCCTGATGTAATCCTTAAACTGGTCGTGCCGCTGTCTAAACGCACACAGTACATTAACAACATTACGGCCCAAGGAAATCGGATCACTTTTAAGTGCCTCTCTGTATGTTTGTCGGTCATCCAGTTCTTCCTGAGGAGCCGAGAAGCGTGCGCTCACAATTTCTATGGTAGTTATGTCAGTAAGCACGTCGAGAACATGCCTAGAGCAGATATTGAGTATGTGGGGCAAACATTGAATACGTCGATCTTGGTGGTCGAATTCGATATCCCGCTTAGCAAGTAGTCCTTGTAGAACCTCAGTCATTTTGTCATTGTTGTCAGCGTTATCCATGGTGATGTGTCCCACCTAAATTTGTCTATCAATCTAGAGTGCCCATCAAACTTGAACTTACGTTTGCAGTTATCCAAACGCAATCCATTATATTCAAGACAACCTTTGCCAGGTTCTGTCCGTTGTGGCGACCAAACAAGCGGTGAAATGCGATCAGAGCGCTTTCTAGGGATAGGTGGCCGTAGGTGTCCTTCTTGATCCAATGGGCTGTCACCCCAATGTAAGAGTGACACATCTGGTCTGACCATGCATCCATAATGAGCGACACCTGCCCCTGTGCTTTCTATTTCAAGGTTAGACTCATTTCAGACAGTAAATGAGAGTATGTGTAAGGTGCGAACTTACTGCTAGCTTGGCTGTCAAAACTTCCATATAATCCCTCCAGGATTTAATGACTAGTTCACAGATCTTGGTTCGCTTCGGAATGTCGGACTCTTTGAGGTCTTCTTGAAGGAGTAGAAGCAAGTCCCTGAATCCTCATCGCTTGATCACATTTAAGCTCTAAATGTAAATCAGTTCTGGTTCAGTCATAGCAATCAAAGTACCAGGGTAAGAGCCACTCACTTGGTCATCTTCTACTATGAAAGTGATGAGAGCTTCTTTAAATTTATGCTCGGTGAACTGTGACCGTGCTGGTAGTGGGCGTACGGTTTTGCCAGCAGCCACTTCTAGTGCCCTTGTCTCTTCTTTGCCATGCTGTGTCTTATTTGGCTGACCATGTTTCACGCACCAACGTTCATGGCTTTTTTGATAGTGCTTGAGGTGCTCACGAATGATGCCCATAGATGTTTTCACACTGTATTTGTAGCTAAGGAGCTTTGCATTGGGGTGGTTTCTGGCTACACGGCTACCAGTGACGGCGGTGATCAGAAGAAATCTGGAATCTATGGGGATACTCGACTTATGTGCACTTTTTACATGTCCATGTACCGTCTGCAGCTTGCCAAAAAAAATGTTTGAGATCGGCTACGAGTATCTTCTTTCCTCCTTCCTCAACACCTTCCTCCATTTCTGATCCAGTGAAGTCAGCACAATCACAACTGTCATTGCACTCTAAAACAAGGGTGGGACAAGAACCTGTAGACAAAGAGTTTGGTTGAGGATGCTGGCTTCCCTGCTGCCCTTCTTGCATGATAAGACCGCGGTCGGGCAGCCGTGGTGAAGAAGGTTGCAGTCGCTTTTGATTGGTCACGAGTGTGGCGGGACTGTCAGAACTCGAAGAGACATCCAGATTGAAATTTTCACTGGACTGTGAAGACAGGCTACATAGTCGGGAAACCAGACGCCTATCACATTGTTTGTTCTGAGGATGAGCCTCAGGTTGTGGAGCGCTCCTTGGGATAGGACGCTTAGCAGGAGGTGATGGACCATTGCCAATGCTCGTGATTTGTATGGATCCTAAATCATGCTTCGAACTCAAAAGCAGATAACAGATAATTCTACTGACCTATTACAGCATTGGTGGGGTCCCTGGACCCATCACCGTCCTCGTCGAAAGTACCACGCGCCTTCTGTCATTGAGGATTGCCTCTAGGTCAAGCAGTTGGAGCTAGGTCACCAGGTCAGTCAAGGAAAGTGTTTTTCAAGGTTGGAAAGCTGACTCACCTGCAACAGAATTAAAATTATCAACAGCAGCAGCTTCAGCTTCCACAACCTTCCTGGATTTGGTACATTTTCTTTTCAAACCCGGTTCTGCAGGTAGCAAATTAGTGCTTCGAGTTGCATCAGATTTGTATTAGATTGGCAAGCATACCTCCCTCTATGGCAGCATTTGAGGGAACAATTGTCGCTGTCAATGGATGAAGAAGACCAGGTTCATCGCTAGGATGGGCGACAGTGGGCAATGTCTTGCTTCGTGCCTTCGATTTCGAAGGAAGCACATTCGCCATACCAGCCAAAATAATGTTCAGTGGCAAGGCAGGCTTGTCTCGAGCCTTTTTTGGTCATTGTCCCTTGGGTGGCATCGAGTCTGGGGTGTAGTATGCTGCCCTGCAGTTGCCACTAAGCAAATAAGTAGATGAGATGGTGACTGCAAAGTAACCAGTCTAACAGCAATCCACTTACACTGATCAAGTGGAAATGATCGTCTGAATTGAACCATCACGGTGGGTTGGCCACCGGGTGAGGGTTGGAAATCCAAGTAATTGACACTTGTACATCATCTAACAGACACAGTAAAACACAAAGGAGGCCCTGAGAAGAGTTATGAAGTCACTTACATAGCGGGCAGAAATGGAGCTGGCCATATCTGAATTGAATCGTTCGTCGGGTATCACTGTTGGTGACTCGTCCGTTGGTGACTCATCTGTGAGGGTCCTTCGATGAGGCTCGATTGGTTGTGAAACTAGTTTGAAGTTGCCTCATGTAGGTATATGTCATGACAAGATAAGCGGTGAGTTAGACATCAAGGAGCAGACATTGAATGTACACAGTGGAGCTACAAAACTCGAGTAAAGTCTAGCTGGTGAATGTCAATGATCATGGAGAATCAGGAAAAGAAGTCAGACTGCTCCAGAACCTGTCGGGTACTGAATGACTCGATTCTGACTCTGACTCTTCGCGATATGCATCGCCATCCAAGGGGAAGTCATCGTGATTGACTGATTCACGATCACAGCCACCAGACACACCTTGCCCAGGTGCTCTATGGACTTTGCGCCTTTTGCGACTGTGACTTTGCTCCTCCTCTATCACAGCTTCCAAGACGTGTTTCAACCTCAGCACAACCACCTTGCCTAAATCCACTCCATAACAATCAGTACCAATCAATTCCTGCTCTTCAGCTGCATCGTCAGCAGGCCACTTGATTTGCAGGTGAATGGAAAATATGTCGATGATGTACTTGTGGTTCTTCAGCTTCTTTACAGATTCGTCATGCTGGTACGAAGGTAAAGCTTGTAAAACATCCTGCACTTCAATTGAATGATCTTGCAGTGCTTTGACTTGTTCCACAGCGGCTTCATCCTGCTTTTCTGGTCAGTAATAGAAGTACCTGAAGAGGTTGGCAAGAGTTTTTAACAATTTGTGCAGCGACCCCCAGCCAGGGAGAAGAGTGGGTCTGTGAACCGTTTGAGATGCAAATACACCTCACTTGCTCTCTGTTCTGGGTACAGACTCGAAGGTGCTTCTTATAAAGGTAGTGCGAGCTTGGAGGGATAAAGATGACTGAGAATACATCAAGACCATCCACAGAAGCACCTAGAACACTGACTCCATGTCATCCTGGACCCTGTGAAGTGCACTTGTGTCTTCCACAAGATGTACAGAAAGGAACTGCCAAGTACCCTAGGGATGTTCATTAGGGAGGGAGTGGTGAAAATAAGTACACATACAGTATGTGTTAGTTGACGCAGCCATTCAACCGACATAGACTTTGCAAAGTCCCAGTCGATTAGATAGCCTCGTCCGTCAACGATAATGATGTTCCCAACACTAAGATCACAATGCAAAATTCCAATGGCATAAGCTTGTTGATGAGCTTGGCAATAGAGGTTATTTATTCAATGGTTGTCAAGTATAGACAACAGCCTACCAATCATTGCATCATGCAAAGCTGTCATATCCTATATTTTGTCCAAGTTCAACTCCGACCCTCCGGGCCTATCATCAAGAACTCCACTGCGTTGTCACGCAGGACTTATCTCCGGACTCCGGACTGGTACTTAGTATTTTCTTTTCGTATGTCTCTTGTTCTCTTATTTAGTACTAGCTCTGTTTGTTACTTACCTCTGTACCTGTGTCTCACTTCCCAATCCCTACGACCCATACGACCCAGACTCCAACTGTTACGATTCTTTCTTTTTCCTTTGCTAAACCATTCTGTCTTGAACAATCTCTCACGTTCTACAACGTCCCATCTTGTTCTTTCATGTTCCGCGACCTTCCATGCTTATCTCGCTTCTCTTACGTTTCCCAGTCTTCTTTTCTTATCTTTGTCTCACGAGTAACTTCTTGAACGTTCTATGACATTCTATGCCTTTCTCTCCGATTAGTCATCCTTCTCCTCAAACTGTATATAAACCCGAAGTCCATACCCTGTATCCCTAAGTTAGACCTCCTTAGGAATACATCGAACTTCTCCTCCTTGAACCATTCTCTAAGTCCTCGTCCTACTTCTGAGTGGACGCTCTCCTCCTTGAAACTCTGAACTCTACCTTAACGAAGGTAGAATCTTTGACCCTACGAAAGACTAAGGCTACGTTTGGCCCTACCCGGACCAACCGTAACACCAACAATGATGAACGCATCCCGCGAGATACCCTCGCTCAGCTAGCAAACGCCATTCAGGGCCTCACTTGCTCCACTCGTCGTCCCACCTCCAACTCTACCCCCTGCACCAAAGTCTGAGAACCCAACCAGTTTGATGGGACGGAATCCTGCAAACTCCGGGTTTTCATGGTACAATGCAAGTTAAACTTCCAGGACTGCTCCAAGGCCTTTAGCACAGACCGCGCCAAGGTAACATTTGTACAGTCCTACCTGAAAGGCATGGCACTGGAGTGGTTCGAACCGGACCTCCTCCAAATGGAAGATTCCAACCAACGTCCCCTCTGGATGGACAACTACAAAGAGTTCATCCTTGAACTCCAGGCAAACTTCGGTCCGCACGACCCCGTCGGAGATGCGGAGCACCAACTCGACCACCTGTCCATGAAGGATGGTCAACACATTAACAAGTATGTGGTCGAGTTTAATAGGATAGCTTCGCAAGTCCAAGGTTACGGAGAAGGTGCCCTCCGGCACCACTTCTACAACGGTCTGCCGGACCGTATCAAGGACGAAATCTCCCGCGTTGGGAAACCCCCAACGCTCTCCGAACTCCGACATCTTGCTCAGTCGATT
>JBBPRB010000361.1:0-17657 GCA_038092815.1 Hortiboletus rubellus
AACCCAGGCACACTAAGGGAAAGCACTTTGAGCAAAGGAGTCCAAGTTTGGAATGCTCTGTCAAAAAGGCTGGTTATGCTGTGCAGGGCTGTACAGACTAATGGGGACAAGGTCACATGGTAGCTAGGGGTCACATGATCACTTCGTCTCACTGGCACTCAGCTAAGTAATCAGATAAATAAAGAGGAATCAAAGAAATAGTATGCTATGTACATATTTGCAAGTGTAAGGGTATGACTAGAGAGATTAATGAATATCTCAATAACCAGTAGGTGGAAAAATATGGAAAAGTAGGGGTATATAGCTCATGATAGGGGCTATCATTCCCTATGGTTCCAAAGGGTATTGTCCACAGGGAGCTGTGGAAATTCTGTTTCTCGGGTGACTGCTCTGCTATGTGTGTGCATGAAATTAGTTTCGTGCAGGTCAGCGGATGCGTTCTTGGATTGCAACATCTGGCACTCCAGATAAGCCGTAAGGGCACACTGGGCTTGGATAATGAAGTGGTAACCACTGGATTGCGGCATTACCATAGTATCAATGTGTGCCTTGTGGAACAAACCTCCTACAACCGGCATAGTAGGCGGAATGTGCAGCTTCTTCGTCTGCCAGATCTGACACTCGTGGCAAGTTTTGGTGTACCACTTGACATCATTGACCAACATGGGCCACCAAAAATGCAGCAGAAGGCGAGTGCGGACAGAGAACACACCCTTATGACCGAGGTCATCATGGGCCTGTCAGATGAGTCCATATCAATGCCCGACCAGAACGACAAGCTGATGATGTCCGTGTGGTTCCTGACAGTATAAAGATCCGTTCAGGAGGAAGAAGCAGGTGGTGGCATTGATGAAGGAGGTGAACTCCGTATCTGTAAGGTCAGAAGGGCGAACGCGGGAATCGAGAAATTCACGAATCCAGTCGACCCGGGCATCTTTAGCAACTGCCTTTGGCAAATGTGGTAGCTCCGGGTCACTGTCATCAGGCTCGGGTGTAGAGAGAAAAATGAAAACAAATCAGTGTGGTGAGGCGCGGATAGAGTACCTGGAGATGTTAGTGGATCTGCCGGGTAGAGAAAGGCGGTTGTTGAGTAAAGAAATAGAGAAAGAATAAGCACTGTCGAGCCAATCCTCGAAATCATCTGTCTCGGGGAGGTCATTCTCGGATGGCGGCCGACGTGAGAGTCCATCTGCTCCGGTGTGATGGGTAGCAGGGATGCGAACGAGACGGAAATTGAATAATAGGATACCCGCAATCCAGCGATTGATGGTCACGTTTGGCTGGAGGTCAGGATTATTGATCAACCCCTTCACATACTTGGTGTCCATTTCCACTGTCAAATTAGCAACGCTGAAGATAAAAATCTGGATGGCCCGGAGAGCCTGGAACAACCTGTACAGCTCGAGCTGGGCTTGGGAATACCGGCTCTCGACATCAGTCAGCGTTAATGATCCGAAGCAATTCGGATATCGTTTTCCATCGTCTGCCTCCTGCGACAAAATATACCTGACTGCGATCAGGGAGGTATCAACAGCCAGAATTACTTCCCGTCCGGATTCATAGTCCAAATGTCGCAGTGCAAGGGAGAGGCAGATTGCATCCTTCAGATGCTGCATTGTGACTCTGTGTGGCTCCTCCCAAGCGAACGGAACCCCTTTCTAGGTCAAATTGACCAACGGCCAAGCAATGGACACAAAGTCCTTGATGAAAATTCGAAGAACTCCACACACACCTAAGAATCTGTGTACTTGAGTGATGTTCTGGCAATCCGGCCAGTCGCAGATTTTCTCCACCTTCTTGTCGTGGGGGATACAGCCATTAAAGGTACACTTGTGGCCAACAATAGTAGCATCCAGTGCAGCGAGAACGAACTTCTTGGCGGACACGGTGACATTAACAAGTTTCAACCTCTGTAGTATCCAGTAGATGTTCTGTAGGTGCTCCCATATGAAGGGGCAGATCCCCGGGTTTTCCGGGATGGTCTCGTAAGTACCATCCGGATCCTGGTAGCGACTCATGACCCCTTTGACCGGGAGGTCGTCGATGAATGGGTAGGTATATTGAGGAATCTCGTCTTTGAGGATGAACGAGATGTCGGCCTGGTAGATCTGCACGGCATTTGTGTATCCCATCAGGACGGTGGTGAGACGGTGGGGACCCATTGGACTGCTGAAAGTCATCAAATCCCGGGAATCTTGGTGGAGGGGTCACTGCTCGTATCTGGCAAAAAGGTCCATCATTCTGTATACTATGTATCCGGCAAACGATTCCGTGAAGTGCTCGATGAATGGAGGGGTGGAGGAGTCGCGGATGGTGATGGCATTGAGGGGCTGTAGGTCGTGGACGAGGCGGAGGGATTTACCATCCCCCTTGAGGACGCAGAACCACCGGGATCAGTAGGCGGATGTGGACGGTTCATAGACTCCAGATGCAATCCGGTTCTTGATGATCTTTACTGTCTCTGTCCGCATAGCGGGAGGAACAGGAATGTTGCGTAGTACCCAGGGAGTGTGGGGCATCATAGGAATCTTTACGGGTGGGAAGTATCTCGGGTCCATTTGCCCCTGCTTGAGCAGCGTCCAGGCAAAAGCCATCTCCTGCTCGTGCACAATCCAGCGCACGAGCTTAAGTTCTTCCAGCCAAAGCCAATTTGTGGGATCTAGATCGAGGGCGTCAGCTCTTTCCTGGGTAAAATGACTTCCGGGAATAAAATCCGGTGGATGTGTAGGTAGCAGTATCATCCCGGTGAGCGGATTGTCCAGTAATGATCGTGTGACTTGGAACTCCTCATCCACGGGAGTGAGCACCGATCGGACCTTTTTTGCCACCAGCTTGTAAGCCAGTGCATGGGAATTGGTATCATATGAATAAATGAAAGAAAAAGCGTCTGCAGCATCTGGGTTCAAAACAGTTTGCGTAGATGAAAGAAAAGCGTAGTCCGACGAAGGTGGAATTGGTCCAATAGACAATGGTGGTAAGCGCGTATAGGATGGAGACGAAAAGGACAATGGTGCAAAATGTTCATCAGAAATGGACGGAAATGGAAGAAACGGCAAGGCAATTATAATCTCCCCTGACGGTAGTCAGATCATCGAAGCCTAAAAACCCATCTCCACAATGGATTGGTGGTTATTGCATTGCTTATTCTCACAGCAATGCGGGCAACCTTCCGTCCACGATCAGGTCAACAACGTGAATTGTTTCCCGGTATTCGGGTCACAGAGAGTAATCATCTGCGACCCATCTGGGAAATCGTCAGTAGTAGCGCTCATTAAACAATGGAATGGTCGCCTGAGCAACAGATCGAAGTTGGCGTGTGCTAAGATCTGCACCTGTACCATTACTTCGCCTGTGCTGAGATCCAGGACGAGATTCTCCAGGACACCGACGGTGGTATTGATGCTGGTATTCGCCAACAACATCCTCATCGTATGGTCCGATCGGATCGGCAACCCGAGGTCCTCCCATATATGCTTGGGCATCGCAATAATCTCAGAACCTGAATCCAAAACTCCCTGGATGACTCATCCTGAACTCCCGACCTTAGCATCCACCGCCTGCAGAGGCAGACTGTGGTGCGCAACGATGAGCCCTTTGTCATTCTAGAGAACCCAGTCACCGAATTCATGGCCGACTGCGTCCAGGTCCAGACCGGACAGCTCGTTCACCTGTACAACGTTAGTGAATGGGTTGGTAATCCTCTTAACCATGGTAAGGTCTCAGAATTGCTTCCGGAACTCAGGGGATATGGTGAACAAGTCTTTGACTGGCACTGGAACAGCAGTGTCCAGTACCCGATTCAATACCCATTGTGGCGCTGCCTCGTCCTCAAGCGGGAACGAGTATTTGAACTGTGTAGAGGGAGGAACCGGTTGGTTAGTATTCGAGACGTGGGGGAAAGTGTTACTCTGATCTCCCAATCGAGTAACGGTGGATCTAGGTTGCGCCAATGATGATCGGGTGGTGGCTGCATTGTGTTGTTCGATGCGGGGAGCTGACGTTGATGGCTCGGGGCAAAATGAAGATGATGGGGTGGTCTTCTGAAGTTCTGGGGAAAGAAGCTCCTCTGACATGGTGGCCGCTCTCGGATCCGGTCGCTTCCTAGGTGGCACTTGCACTCCATTGAACCAGACACGTTTACCCTTGTCCTTGGCTGCTCTATCTGCCTGGAAGCTTGCCCAAGCATGGGCAAAGTAAGGTTTGAATTCGTCATCAGTATCCTCCGGATCGCTTTCCTGTTCCTTAGTTAAAATAAATGTGGACGGGTCGATGTCCAGTACCATGGGTGTTTCCAGGTACGAGGCGGAAAGGATGCCGGCTGTGACATGCGGTGGTGGATCTCTGGCGAATGAGGTAGAAGCGCTGGTGGAGGTCAATGGCTGCCCACCCTGGCCGATACCTAACGTGTAGTCGACAGCGTCTTTGAGGCACCTGCCTCCCGTAACTTGCAGAATCTCAGATCCGTCCAGCATATAGAGGCGGCCGTCCTGTCCCCAGACCACTTTCCCTGTGTTCAAATATTCCATGCAGACTGTGCATGTACAGGTGAAATGCCTGGGTCCTGCACAGAACTTGCAGAGCGGTGGTGGACGAGTTGCCTGCATGGCTTCAACCTTAATACCAGTTGTCGGGTTGAATGTTGGGTTCACAGGAGTGACATGTGGAGATGGGCGAGGTGGCACGTAGGTGGGCTGCTGTTGGCGAGGGGCAGCGAAGGGTGTTTGGGCGACAAAGGGAGGTTGGGCGACAAAGCCGGGCTGAGCGGCGACGGCAAGAGGGAGTGATGAGTGAAAGGCCAATCTGGTTAGGAGAAACTGGGTGACAGCGATGACGTCACTCATTAGATAGGGGTCATACGGGTGGACATCCTGTTTTGTGATTAGTAACTGCTCCCATACTTTTTGTTGTAGCACAGATGGGAATCTGTTAAGATAGAGCATGTCCCGCTCCACCTCGGCAAGCTTCCGGTTAGCAATTAGCAACGCAGAGATTTTTTGGAACGCCCGGGTATACTCTCCAAGCTCATCCCTGTTCCGCATCTGCTTTGTCTGGTAGTCCTGTACAAGGTACTGAATGTCAGCTCAACAATACCAGTTTGTACCTTCACAACCCAGGTACAATTTCTTCACGACTACAACAAACGCATCCCAATCTGCAGGGGCGGCTGTTGCTTCCGGAAGAGTCTGCTACAACTCCACTTCATCTAGTGTGGCATACCAAAGAGCTGCTCTTATTTTTCTCGCCTCATCAAGGGCGGTGGCGTTGCCAAGATATTCGATATCTTCTAAGTATCGAGGGAGTTCGGAGGGGGACTTCCCATCAAATTTCAGGGCGTTGGGGGTTCTGCAAAATGGCATCTGGATCGGCTGAGCCATTGGTAATGGTGGGTTCTGTCGAGGATTAGTGGGTGGTATGACCAGATTAGGATCAGGTAAGGCCAGAAAGGATGGTAAAATGGGAGATAAAACTGAGGAGGAAGAAGAGGATGAAGTATGTAGTGGAGAAAGCTGTTCTGAACGGGGTTCAGAAGGACGGGTACTGAAATCAAAGAGAAACAATAGAGAAGGAGATGGGATTGGGTTAGGTAACGGAGATGAAAGCGGGGACAACTCGGAAGTGGAGAGGGATGTTAACGGAGAAAGGGGAACTGAAGCGGGCGAACAGTACTGGATTGAGAAAGGGGTTTGCTGCAGAATTGAGTGGATGAAGGCACCCGGGATAAATGGTGAGTCAGAAAGCGGGGAAACAGGAGAAGGAAACCGGCTGTGTTGGGCTCTTTCCAGGGTAACCAGAATAAGGAGCTCGGATTCTGTGGAAAGTTCGAGGCGGCAGAAATCAGCTAGGAGATCTTTGATCTCTAATTGCTCTGGAGTGGGTCTAAGCAACCTTCTCATCAACCTGTCAAAACCCCTCGTGGTGGGCTCCAGTTGTAAAACAGATAGTCAGTCTAGGGGGTGTCCAACCCTAAAGGAGGCTAGAGGAAAACTAGCAAAGACATGGGGTGGGTGCGAGCTGATACTTGTCCCAAGGGGCCTGAGGTAGGTTAGTAGTGAGAAGGGTATGCGAAGACTTTCCCGCAGGCGAAACAGTCGATCTGGTCGAACCCGGTCGAAATACAAAGATCTGGATAGACAAAGTTGATTTCCAATCAAGGACGAGGACCAGATATGAGCGGAAAAGGTGACGAGATTTTGGATGAGGTTGGGGAAGAAACTTAGAAGCGTAAAATCGAGCTTGAAAGAAGGTACAGTACTGCATTCCCGCAAAGGGTACAGATTTTATAGTCCAGGCAACATCCAAGACTTAGTACATATAAGGTAATTACGAAAAGCGCGATCAAAGGCTGTGAAGAAAATAATCTTCGCTGTCACGGGTAACAATGTCACATAGAAAGAGACAAGAAACCATATGGAAAGGTACGAATTGCCCTATAGTCGCGTATGGTGACCCTTCAATGGAACGAAGTAAAAATGGTCTAGAGTGGTCCGGACGGAAGTAAGTGCCACCGGTGATCAGATGTACAAATAGAGAAATGGAATAAAGTAAGAATGATGTACGAAATGAAACGAGCTAGTTATATCATGTTAGTCATCGACCGGCCATGCCTGGGTTGAGATGGTCGGTCGGAAAGAACGGAATGGAAAGCGGAAATGTACTTATAAAGGTCAGGCCCACTCGGATGGACACGGGGTAGGACGGGAACATCGCTGGACACATTGGACAACCTAGAGGGTGCTGGAAAGGGGGAAAAACTCTGTATACGGACGTAGAGAGCCTCCAGCTCCTACACCGGATTGGCAGCAGCAGCCTTATCTGCCTGATACATAAGCCAAGCCTCCTCTAGATATGTCCGAAAGTCTGGGTCAGCGATGGTGTCCGAGGATGAAATATCCTCATCATCTGAGTTGAAATTGAAAACATCTGAATCAATATCACAGATGTCACAGGTATCCAATGGATCTGGGTCCGGATTCGTGGCTACTGGAATGTCGGAATGTCTAAATGTGTTAGCAGGCTCACTGGATGAAATGAGGAAGACTGATGAGGGAATGGGTGTGTTATATAGCAGGGAAGGCATGATATGCAATATTGGCAGTTGCCGAAACATAGACCCAGATATCAGAAACTTAGCTGCTTCTAGAATGTCTTCCATGGCATATGGATCATCCGGATGAACATCCGGCTTCACAATTGTAAGTCAATGTCGAAGGTGGTTGTGTACTGGATCTGAAAAGCCATTAAGAAAAAGAGAATCACGCTCGGGTTCCGAGAGGCATCTGTTAGCGATCAAACATGTGGATATGCGAAGAAAGGCTCGATGATACTCTCCTAGATCATCTAGGGACTGCATGGATGTTATCTGACGATCCTGAACTATATAAATGAGATCTATGCGGCAATATCAGTTAGTATCTTCACAACCCGGGTAATACTTTTTAATGGCCGAAATGAATGTGTTCCAATCCGGAGGATGGGCAGATGCTTCCGGAAGTGTTTCCCAAAGCTCGGCTTCGCTTAGGTCAGCATATCAGATGGCAAACCTAATCTGTCTTGCAATAGAGAGACTGGCATGGTCGCTGAGGATGTCGATGTCGTCAAAATATCTTGGGAGTAGTGCTGAGGTACCATCAAATACTGGTACTTCAGGAGTGCCACGGATCGGCATGAGAAATGCAGGGCCGGCCATTTTAGCTGGAATCTGAATAGAGTCTATGGATTGTTAGGGGTATGAAAGGGGAAGATGAACAAATGAAAATGTGTTCAGATATATCAGCCGACTTGGATAGGAAAATGATAAGGGCAGCATTAAAAAAAACTTCAAGGTACCAGAGGCACACTAAAGTCTAAAGGGTCTGGATGAACCTTGTCTGACAGAATTGAAGCGGGAAATTTTCGAGGAGGGATAGAAAAATAATATGAAATGTATCACCAAGAATAGAAAAATAGGTGTGTCAGTAAATCCTTCTAGACCAACTCTGGAGAGTCCCTCATGGTGGGCTCCAGTTGTAAAACACTAGTCCCGTCTGTACTGCAATAGCAAGAGGGATACTAGAAGATAAGAAAGAAGGGTATGAATAGGTTTGTCCCAGGGACTCTAAAGAGGTTGGTGGGGGTGAAGGACCTGACTACACTATCCGGAAAGGAATTCGGACAGATAGGGGCTAAACCCGGATGAATCTGATCTGGAATAACGATGAGAAAACGATCCGGAAAGTGAAGTAGAGATAGAAGGAAGTAGGAATATATGTTCGATGACAGAATCCCAAAACCCGGAGCAGATTTGATGAAACGGTGATGAGATAAGAGAGATCCAGTCAAGGACGAGGACTGGATATGAGCGGAAAAGTGACGAGGTTTGCAAAGACACAGCTTCACAGCAAGGAAATGGGTGATCAGTGCACACGGGCGAAAGATGTATTATCCATTGCACTACAGGGGTTTTATAGTCAAGGGAACACCCAAGACTCTTCCTAATAAGGGAAATATCAATCAGTAACCAAGTACGTCAAAGAAAAAGAAAAAGAACATCGTCCCTTTATGGGTAAACAGAAATCATGTGGAACACTACAAAGGAGTCTAGGCCTATGTCAAAGTGATATGACAGCTCAATGAAACCAAATGAAAACAATCCAAATGAAAAACAAAGATCCAGATAGATCTTGCACAGGCGGAGATCCGGAAATGGACAGATAATGTCGGGTTGCATCAGATTGGATCGGGTTGGACTAGGATTGGATCGGGTTGGATTAGGATTGGATCAGGTTGGACTAGGATTAAATCGGGTTGGGCTAGGATTCATCAGAATATGATTAGGAGCAATATGGAAGTCGGTGGAATGATAGGATACAACCACAAGGAACTTCAGTTCCTTACAACATGTTCCATGCATCCCTCCTATCTCCCTTCCGACAAACTGAAGCACATGGTCCTTCCTTTCCCCGACCTCTGCCAGATCTAATTGACTCTAAAGAAGAGTATGAAGTGGATCATATTGTTTCTCCCAAAGGAACATGAGATTACTGCTTGTATCTGACCATATGAAAAGGTTATTCTTTGGCCAAAAACACCTGGGAATCCGAAACTAATCTCTGTCATGCCCCTGATATTCTCTCGTCTTATAAATGAACTCATAATCTTTCGTAGATCTCTATTCTCTTCTCTTCTTTTCTCTGGGAAGTGGTATCTCTTCGTGAAGTACCCCCATCAGCAAATCCTGGTTTTTGCCATAGTGTTCATAGTACTCATAGTACTCATAGTATTCATAGTGTTTTCATAGTTTTCATAGTGTTTTCATAGATGACTCATAGTACTCATAGCACTCATAGTTCATAGTATTTTCATAGTGATCTCATAGTATCCATAGTATTTCCATAGGATTCATAGTGTTCATAGTGGTACTCATCCCAATCCATTTTTTTAAATACTCTTTAACTAGTAGTACACTTTACTATATTTTTTTGTCACACTTTTTACTATACCTTTTGCTATACTTTCTTGTCCACACTTCATTAGCACAATCAGGGTTACTGTCCAGTGCTGTCCAGTATCATAGTACTCATAGTATCATCATAGTCTTTCATAGTGTTGGCTAAAATCATAGTATGTCACAGTTTGTTAGAGTATTGCCATAGTCTGTCATAGTCTGTCATAGTCTGTCATAGTCTGTCACAGTCTATCATAGTGTGTCATAGTTTGTCACAGTATAATAATGATAGTAAAAAGTGAATCAAAAAGTGTAAGGTTAGAATTAGCATGAATTAAAATTAGACTTAGAATTGCAATATCCAAAGGATGGTGAAGAAGTGTGGTCAAATGTGATTAAAAATATGGCAGAGTGTAGTGAAAAGTGTACACAAGTGTATCAGAAAGTGTAGCAGGGGTGGACAGAGATATTTAATGAAAAATGTAGCAAAGTGTGGTGTCAAAGGTCAGAGATGTAGTCATATACATCTAATGGTTCATATTATGCAAGGTTTTGTGGTCTAATGGTTAATGTGTTTGAGAATTGTCATTTTGGGAAAGTCTTGAGTTCAACTCCTGCCACTGGCATATATTTATAATTTCCATTTGATCATTTGAACCTATAGTAAAGAGTACATGAAAAGTATGATAAATATGAGTGTAGTCATGAAATTAAATTAGAAGTGTGTAAAAGTATATTAATAGGGGTTGGATTAGAATTAGACTTCAATGTATACTAAAAGTGTAGGATTAGGATTAGGATTAGTAGTATATTACAAGTTGAGTAGGATTAGGATTAAGAGGTGCATTAATCAAAACATTAATTTTTTGGTTCATTTTTTACTCAACTTTATTACACTATGACACACTATGACACACTATGACACACTATGACACACTATGAGATCACTATGACACACTATGATAGACTGTGACAGACTATGAGATCACTATGAGAGTCTATGAACACACTGTAAAACACTATGATTATAGCCAACACTATGAAAGACTATGAGAGTACTGTGAGAGTACTATCTATATGGACCCTCACTATGAGCACTATGATACTGTCCAGCACTGTACAGCACTGTACAGCCAACCCTTATTTTGCTGATGCCCCCAGTTTATGTTTCATTTCAACTTTCATTTCTTTGACAACCAATATGTCTTTTCTTTCATCCTCTGTTGCACTTTCTTCTCTCTCATCTTCTTCAGCATCTACCTCTCCTCTGCATTCCAAGTGAGTCTTGCCTACCTTATTACCCATCTTCACTGCCCATATGCTTTACACTGCCATCCTCGCAAGCCCTGTCCTTTTCTGCACCATCGAGGCCCTCCCTTTATATGAGGAAGATACAGTTACTCAGGAATTGGTTCGTCTTTTCCATAAAGTCTCTATCACTCAACGATACCACTTCCAAGTGGTTTCAAGTGACCTCCTGGCTGAATTCGGCCTTCCTCTTTGCCTTCACTTGGACACACTTCCCCGACAAGTTTTAACCATCCTTCATCTTTATGGTTTTTATCAATACGTTGAACGTCTTCCTTCCTCTGTCATCTATCCCACCTTCTGTTGTATCTATCTCTTTTTGCCCATGCAGGATCAAGACCATTACCTAGAACAAGCCCAACTACCCACAGTCACCAACTCCCCTTCTCCCACTCCTGTGCTTGTTCCTTTCCGCTCTCCTGCTCTTATCACTCAAATCTTTTCTTCCACTCCCTCATCTGTCTCTTCCTTTTCCACTGCAGTTGAGGAAGTTCCTGAGGATTTGATGATGCAACATCAGGCTGCTGTAGAAGCAATACATCAGTACCTCCCTGACGGAAGTTGTATTACATCTTCTTCAACCTGCATCATGCCCATTCATCCCCACAACCCCACCTCCACCCTCTCCAAATGCTTTTGATGTCATTGTCTCAGTCATTATCAAGAAGATTATCTGGATTACACCTGTCCATACTGTCACCAGTCCACCCCTGATCATCCTCAGTCCTCTTGCCTTCGCATTCAATGTGACTTTTATCATCACTGGGAACATGAACATCGCTTTTGCCCAGAACAAATATGCGACCATTGTAATCAACACGGGCACATGGCAGACGACTGCTCATTTGAGGCACTATTGTATGAACAATCCACCATTCTCTTCGGCTCTTCCTTTCTCCCTTGTGATGAATCTACCTGAAGATATTCTTATTGAACCTGGAGTTCAATTGTACAAAGTGGGTAATGTTACAGTTTTTCTCCTTTCACATCATCTTTATCTTTTCTGCTTCCCATGATGAGTACATCTTTTTCTATGTCTATTTCGGATGGTATGGAATTGTGGTTTACTCCTTATCTCTCTGATTAATTCTGTGTCTGTTCTTCTTTGATCTTTTCTTTTGTCTTCTCTTCTGTTCTTAGAACAATAATCTCCTCGGCTGATTCTCTTGTATCGGCCTTGTAGTTTCTATCTTTTTCCTTATCACTGTGGATGACACATCGTCTTATATTATCACTCCACTACCCTCCCCAATGCCCCCTGATGATGCATCTCTTAGTACTTATACCACATTGCCATGTACTCATAGTCTTTACACTCGTTCTACGCAATCATAGTGTACTCTTGTGTCCACACGTCTGATTGACTGTGACCCTCATTCCCTAAGTCCTTTGCCCCTCAAGTTCTCCCTAGTCTATCCCTTTGACCGTATCTTGCTCAGACGTTGAATCTCTTCATGAGTACCTCCTGAGAAGTATGAATCCCTTGAGTATCCCTTTGTGTAGAATACTCAGTAAGTCACTAAGTAGGACTAAGGTAAATGGTCCGATGTAAGGTACTGCTTAAGTAAGCAAGTAATACCAAATATGGAATAAAGAATCCAACACTCCCCCTCAAACACAAGGGGCTAACTATTAGCTGTAAATGTTTGTCCAAACAAAATAAAAGATAAGATCAAAAGAAATATACCAAAAGATTCAATAAATGACTTGTAGTGTAGTCCATATTGATGTCTGTTGGTGGTGGTTGTGGCTGCGCGCTGCGCTCGAGCGGTGTCCATATATGGTAAGTCGTGGCTCGGCTGTAGAGTAGTGCTCTGTCAAAGTGCGCGCACTCACCTCAATCGACCCTGGTGCCACTGTCTTCACGTATCGTAATGTGCAGCTGCTCCTACAATATATCAAGTTAATATACAGCCCTTCCGTTGTGTCCGATACACCCGATATGGCCTCGATACACCCAAATAACATGGTGAGCGGTTTTCCTCACTCAGGTCTGACTGATTCATTTAGCTTGTAACTTGAGTTGTCCTCGGCGACACGGTGGGTTTGGATAGTCAGTGGGCGACCTGGGATAAGTGGGAGGTGGTGCGGATGGCCTAGGTGTGTCTGTTGTATCTTGTTTGTAATGTCGATGCTGACTCGCCTTGGTATCAGCTAGTGGGTCCATTTTGACTCGTTTTGAGTCACAGCACGCTCCGCTCGTTGCGCCATCCATCTGGCCATCATTCCCATTGTATCCACTGCCATCAATAACCTTTGGGCAGCCCCAATCAACTTCTTTGTCACTCGACACCTCCTGCTCGCTCTTTGGCCCTCCTGGATCCTTATATCAGCATGGCGCATTTGTTTCGGCGATGCGCACGTTCCCGTCACTCATGGTGTGTGTCCCATTGTATTCAGCGCAGTTGATAACCTCTTGGCCACCTGAATCAACCTTGACATCTCCCGGATCTCCCAGCTCACCCAAATGGCCTTCTGGCCCAGTACCTTGACTTGGTGGGATCGTCTCGCCGCCGCGCGTGTTCCCATCGGCTCTGGCACGTCCCTGGGTGCCCTGGAGGTCGCCTGGTACAACCATCTCGCCACTCAGCTCGTCTGGATTGTCTGGAGGTCTCTGAGGTGAGTTTTCTCCCTCTACCTGCTCTGAGCGTGCGCACTCGTGTTCTGACGCATTCTGCAGCTTCTTTGGCTGCTTCCTAGCATCCTCATTGTGTCCTGGCACTCCCAACACGTCCGTCTTGGCTGTGGTACACTCAACGTCAGCACTTGTCGATACTCGCCACTCCCCCTCGAGCTCGACACTCGGGGGTCCGTTTACTTGTGCAGATGGATCAGCTGGGCTGGAAGGTGGTGGTGGAGGCTCTGGGGATGCTCTAGGTATGTCGCTGTTGACCGTTTCACTACGCTGATCGCTTTCTTCGTCAGCTTTCGTCAGTCATATGTGCGCACTCGCACTTCCTCTCTTCCCTGGGATTGATGTGATATGGTGCATCGTTGCACTCTCCTCGTTGTCCCGTAGGACCTGTGACGCTTCCTCTGCAGCCTCCCTGTCATCCACTGCATCTGCGCTTCAATGCGCAACGCTCCCGGTTCGTTCAAGTTCACCATTCTCGCCACCTGGCTCGACCTGGACGCCCATGTGGCCCTGCAGTTCGACTTGTAACCTGCCGGGCGGTTCGTTGGGCTTCCCAGCTCGATGTTCGTCATCATCACTCCCCACATCCTCCTCAGCATTTCTTGGTGTCCCTGGTATCCTCGTCTCAACCCGCACCTTGCCACCTCAACCCCTCATGCCCACTGGCTGGTCAGACAGCTCTGTGGGTGCATCTGGACGTTGCTCGTCGTCGCCCGTCGCATCCCCAGTGTCATCTGACAGTCTGGGTGCATTCGTCGACTCAGCGTCTCCGTCGTGATGGATGTGTGACGCGCTTCGTGTGCTCGCGCTGGTGTTCGTTGTTGGCCAGTCTGTTTCATGCACGCTCAGCTCCCTGCTGCCGCTCGTCTGACCTGCGTGCTCCCCCCCGAGCGGCATGCTCTGGGGTGCGTGCGGTAGTGTCATGGTGGTCTCGTCTTCGGACATCTCCACCCGACCGTCTTCGTCGTCAACATGCTCGTGCACTCGACTCCGTTCCTCATCGCTAACCCATTCCCCAGCGTTCTTGCAGGTCTCCTTGGGCTTGGTGTGCGCGTGGTCGACATCGGTGTCGCCACGATCATCTTGGCTGCTCCGTGCGGCAGGTCCCTTGCTGGTAGCTCTCCTGGCTCCAGTCACTTGCCCACTCGCCTCAGCCATCTCACCACCCTCTTTGCCTGCTGTTTTGGCTCGTTCACTGGCCGCTTCGACCTTTCTGCCTGCTCGTACCTCGAGCGGCTGGTCCTGTGGGTTGTGTGATGTGCCCATTGGCTCTGATGGCTCGGCGCATATCGCATTTGGATTCGTTGTGTCGACAGTCTCGTTGTCGACTTCCCAACTCGCCATTTCTGGTTCTGGGCTGCTCACCAGGGTCATGAGGCTTCTGCTGTCAGTCATTTCGGCCGTGGTCTCTGTGCCCAGTCCTTTCACTGCAGCTGCGCCTTCATCGACTCTCCCGTGCAGCTTCTCACCCTCTTGTTTCGGCTCACAACGCTTCTTGTTGTGTCGGCCTTCGACCTTGGCGCTTCCGGACTTGACCTCGACTCCTTCACACTTGCGTGCCTTGTGGCCGTGCTTGCCGCACTGACAGGTCCCGCGGTACATTGTAGGTACCTGCACCGCCACTTGTGGTGCTGGATTAGTCGGCCTGTCGAATAAGTTGCTTAGGTAGTCGAAAAAGTCATGGGCTGTCGTCAAATTGGTCTGGTCCCAAATGGATGGCGGAGTGGTGGTCACCAGCATGTACTGTGCCTCCGTGTCATCGTGCATCCATGCGGCTGTGCGCCACGGGTCCCATGGCCCGTTTTGCTTCATTTTGGTCCCATCGAGTAGTCCAAGTAGGTCTTGCACTTCCACTGCTTGAAAAAGCTTCTCGCAGTAATCTGACCAATTCCGCCCGTCTGCCGCAAGGTCTGAAATGAGAAATTTCTTGCCGTTCTTGGCTCATGTCGAGTAAGGCATTTCTCCAAGCCTGAGTAAGTGAACTCTTGTGGTCACTGAGAAGCACCAGGGCTCATAATCTGTGGAATACTCAGTAAGTCACCAAGTAAGACTAAGGTATATGGTCTGATGTAAGGTATTGCTTAAGTAAGCAAGTAATATCAAATATGGAATAAAGAATCCAACACTTTGTATACACTTTGTATAACACTATCACTTCTTCCTTTCCACTCAAACCCTACTAACCTTTTCCTTTTATTAATTTGCACTCACATAACCCCTACACCCTCCTCCCTTTCTTTATCCACTTGTTCTGCACTCGCCAAAATCACGCAGATCTCACCTAAAAATCCTCCCCTGACAACCACGTCCACCTGGGGATCACACTTTCCTCCTTCTCTCAAATTAAAAACTCATTCCTAGCCTTGGCAAACACTGCTTCCCCCTCCTCTTCCTCCATCCCATTCAAGGGAACCAAGTGTTCCTTTCCTGAACCATCTGCTTTCCTCTCCAACTCACACAGTAAGTTTCTCAAGGACAGAGACAATCTCTCAGTTTGCACAGTGTGCCTCAGCTGCCACCCTCATTAGGTCATCAAGTGTACTTTGTCAAAAACCTGGAACCAACAGTTTGATATGTTTTTCAAATATGAAAACAAGGTATTTCTCTCTAAAAATGACAAATGTTTGTGTACCAAATGATAGCTCTCTGGAGGATGCCAAGAGGACCATGCTAGCAGACACATTTGCTCAAGATGTAGCTCCTTCATGCATGGAGCTACCTGCTGCCCTTGTGTGCAGAGAGCTCGCTCCTTCAATGTCCTATAAAGCTGGCATATGGAAATTTCACCTTCAAATCTCTAGACTCCTTCATTGTTTTTCTTGCATACCCCCTGGATTACAACATGGTTTCATCCTTAATTTTCCTTGTATATACCGTACACAATCTCCTCCTAACAAAGATTCTATAAAAGTATATAGCCAAGAGTTCATGGAATACATATGGAAAGAGGTTTCTAAAGGTACATATAGGAACCACTAGTCTTGGACCAGAAAAGGAGGTAGGAAAGCAAGTATATTCACTCCAAAGGGACTCTGTAAATGGGTAAGTAAAGATAGAAGTCTAGGGGCTTACTTAACTAGTCTGACACTAGTTTGGGAGATGTCCAAGAGAAATACAAAAAGTCTGGAAGTCCAGAGATGAATAGAAGGCAAAGGGAGAAACATTGAGGTCACAGTGAGTAGTGACAGTAAATGATGACAGTAATGGATCAGTGGTGACAAGAGGTTCAAACAGTTCATAAATTTAACCAAAAGAATTTTATAACTCTAAGGTACATGGCTTTATAATCCGGGCATACCCAGGACTCACACTATGACCAATAGAGTAATACATGTCAAGAAAAGTGAAATGAAATGAAAAGGCATGAAATGGATCAAAACTCTAAATGACAGAAGTTAGTTCTAAGAAGGGAAGCTGTTGGGCCCAAAAGACCTGACTAGTCTTCAGCAGTATGAAAGGCATATGTAAAAGATTAAAACAAATAGGGGAAGTTGATAGGATAAGATTGAAAAAGGTGAACTGATGTAATGAATCTTATATGTAGAAGTCTGTGTTGACCATGCTAGACCAATGTGTCCAGACTATTAGTCCATGCACTGGCCTTTGGCAGAAATATCTGGTCTAGGTGGGGAAGGTCCAGAAAGTAACATCAGAGCAAAAGGGAGACAATAGAATGTGTTCAAGAAGGGGGATATGATCATAGAGACATACCATTCTCTACAGCAATCTCAGGAATGCACATGAGAACCTTCAAATGAATATTCATTGAGTTGATCACTAGTTACATATAGAGCAGCATGAATATCTTGAGAAAGTACTAGAGTGATGCAGAATGATCAATGTAGAACCTGCCCATACACCTTTACCTTAGAGTCATCAACTTGAGAAGAATATAGCCCCTGTCAACATGGAACTTTGGATGTGATTCCAGACAGTTATTAGCTCATTATTATACCTTATGCTTGATACTTGCCCAGACATTGCTTCCCTCTCTTTCACAAAGGCTGAATATATGGCCTTGAGCAATTGTTCTCGCCAAGTCATATGGGTTAAACAAATGCTTGAGGAGTTAGGGTCCCACCTTAAATCCATTCCTATTTGTGGCAACAATCAAGGTTCTATTTTCATAGCTAACAATCCTGCCACTGAATGTCACACCAAACATACAGTGGCTCAAATAAGTGTCCCAATGTTTGCATGTTTTCCACTAAAGTCAATATTCCCCAACACCTCCTAACCTGGGCCCTAACATGTGAGTATATCAAATAAGGTACCTACCCCTGGCTTGCT
>JBBPRB010000362.1:0-17650 GCA_038092815.1 Hortiboletus rubellus
TCTACGACCGATAGAGTAATATATGTCAAGGGAAAACGGAAATGAAACGAAAAGGCACGAAACGGATCAAAACTCTAAATGACAGAAGTTAAATCTAAGAAGGGAAGCCGTCGGGCCCGAAAGGCCCGATCGGTCTTCGGCGGTACGAAGAACATAAGTAGGAGATCAGAATAAAAGGGAAAGTTGATAAGATAAGATTGGAAGGAACAGACTGGTGTAATTGAACTCATATGTGAAAGTCCGTGTCGACTGCGTTAGACCGAGGCGTCCGGACTAATAGTCCGTGATTCGGTCTTTGGCAGAAGCATCTGGTCTAGGTAGGAAAGTCTGGTAGGTAATATCAGAGCAACGGGGAGACGGTAGAATGTGTCTAAGAAAGGGGATACGACCACAGAGACGTACCAGTCTCTACAGCGGCTTGCGAAATATATCAGATTGGCGGTGGGGGTGCGTCCAACTTGAACTTTGCAAAGGGAGACAGGCGCCGTCTTGCAAGAATTGGGCGCCGTCTTGTATTCATTGTGACAGCGAACACAGTTTGCAAGATATATCATGTCGGTCGGACTCGGAGGTGCGCTCAATCTTGCAAAAGGGGCTCGGAGAAAGCAGGGAAATGGGCGGCTTGCAAAATATCAAGTATAGAACGGATCACAGAGTTGGCGACGCAAACTATCGTAGCTCCTACAAGAGGGGTGACGATAATCATCGTGTATTCTGCAAGGTATTTTTAGGATGTGGTGTGTGAGCAAGGTCATATGATGCACATGGGAAATGCCAAACGTCAACATGTCCAAACAAACTCCTTAATCGGCGTTACGGCGAGGGTCACCGGTCACCAACTGTCTCATTTTACAAAACAAACCTCGGGAACACAACATCAGTGCATAGATAATATTATGAGTTTCAAACCTGCCGATTGTGTTGTTTTCCTGACCTCAGACGTTTATGCGAAGGGACAGATCATTCATTGCAATCCTGGTCACACCATTTCATCTCGCACAATCGAACCTTTCACATCCACTATATTTCAAGAATCTTTGGAAACTGTATGTTTTGCGCTATTGGGAACACTTCACAATTGATGAAGATGTCATGTGCAATTCAGACATGTGTTCCTTTGATGATGACTATGCAGACGTAAACATCTATCATAACAACTCTGCTGTCTATAATCCCAGGATGGCGGTAAAGCCTTACATTGTAATGATGCACTATCCTTCCAGGAGTAGGAGTTCTCGAAGGGTTCAAGTGCGTAACTGTGATATTTCATTGTTATGCGAAGATCATGAAATGGTGTGGTTTATATTGATTTTCAAGGTCGTTGCTGGTTAACTTAACTCATGTTACATTCAGGAAAATTAACAAGGAGCTGAATGATGTAGATGAAATAAAGCAGTTTGGATTACCTTCTGATTCGCAATTGAGACATTATGATTGCCGTTTTGTTCGATGTGTGTTTGCTCTCAATCGTTTTTTAAAAACCAGTGTTTCACACTGATTTTCCTGTGTTTTGTTGCTTGCTGGTATGTTTCAATGACTTGATCTATTTTTTCGTGTGTATAGCATGTAACTTGAGGTAAATTTACATGTCTGTTTTTTTTACAATGAGGGGGACCAAAAGTGCCAGCATAGTAATCTTCTTTCGTCTTGGCCGCCAGTTGACGCAAGCGTTCATCTTCTCTCCTCAATTCCTCTGATGGAATACACGTGAATAGTTTATCTTCAAAATCTCTTAACAATCAGATGTCATCTCTACCTTTGCTTCTTGACAATGCTACGTATGCATTAAAAGGTGTCAGTGAAAAATTGGCTGTTTTCCAGACATCAATGATGATTTTATCAATCGTTTGTCCTTGTGCTTTAAAGTCCGTAAATGTGTACACAGGAACGAGGGTGAGTTGTCATCTATTCACTGATGTATATGGTCGTATTCTGATTCAAAATTTTCGGTTGATGGGAGCAAGAGGAACTTTGTTCTCCTGCAGTGTTGGTAGCAAACTAAGTTCTGTGAAGTCTAGTTTCACGACAACATATAATGGGGGGAAATTGAGGTGGATTGTATAGACTCTATTGTCGTCCTGCGGAACATGAGCTTGTTCTCGTTGGTCCAGAACAATAGAGGTGATGATTCCATGCAATCCATTGGCAATATTTGTGACAGTAGCGATATTTTCAGTGATCATAATCTTCATTCCGATCACAATAGGCACATGGAAAAGCAATTGTCCTGTGTGTTCTGTGGAAAGATGCTGTACCAGCAGATGTTGAGAGTTGGTTAATGGTCTATTCTTCATTGTATCTTCAGCTACAGATATGTACAGAATTTGACCGTGTGATCTGCAGTGATTGTGGACTGTGGCATCATTCCATTGCGTACGGATACTGTTGCATGGAGTGATAAGAATGGCATTGTTCCAAGGAGGTGTATTGAAGTCAGGAACAGAACATAAAGAATCTATTAAGATGAGGTGATGTATGACTTCCAGATCATCTGCTGTACATTCTCCATAATGTGCTCGAGTTAAAATGTTGTTCCAAAGGAGATTGGTGATGTGCATTTGTACGTTCAGCAAAACAACCGTCTTGAATTGCTGAAACAGATGACGACCTATTTTTGCGAGTATGGATGTAGGATGGTCGTAAAAAAGTGCTTTTTTCAGGTTACCGACAGGAGGAAATTGATGAAAGTCGCCTATGAGGAGTATAGATAGTCCCCCAAATGGAGTTGTTGAGTCAAGATCAATTTCATTCAGTCTAACAACGCCAAGGACTTGAGAGAGACGAGCGAGAGTGTCAGTGGTCAACAAGCTCATCTCGTCAATACAAAGTAGACGCTTCTGTAGAATGTTTCCTTTTCATCTTTCTGCCATAGTGGGTGAAGGGTGTGTTGCCCATTTGTCACCTTGTGGAACACGGCATGCAGGAATACCTACCCATGAATGCAATATCATGCCTCCGATAAGACATGCTGCAACACCAGTTGTGGCGGTATGTGCTAGAGAAGACAGGTGCCCTAGATTGTAACTGAGACCAATATCTGGTGTCAATGATCAATTGAGCTACTTACCTGATTTCTGAAGATCACTTGTGAGCACTTGCAAAATTTTAGTTTTTCCTGTACCTCCTGGTCCAGTAAGGATCATTGACAATGGTCTATCATTTTTGAATGGAAATAGGCCACAAATGTGATTTTTCAGAATTGTGAATGCTATACTTTGTTCCTCATTAAGAGAGTTGACAATATCAGTGTCTTCTCCCTTTTGTAGAGGATCGTGATAAAAAATGGAATCATCTTCCAGGTTCATTGGATGAAGTGCAAATGAGACATCTCCAAGATCTGTAGTATTCTCTGAATTGTAACTTCCTCCTGCAGTCTGTTCTGCTGATTCAATTGCATGTAGCCAACTATCGTATTGAACATTGTCGTTTGCTGTAGCATGTCGAGCAAAATTAGATATACCATAAGATGGACATGTTTCATCGAAGATCTTGAACTCTATTGCAATATTCATCGCGATATCAGCATATAAAATTTCCTGTGCTGAATGACGATTGATTGGAATCTCCTCCAACTCTTTATTGTTGATTTCACTATCCTCGTTTGAGTTAATACCATTGCAAATTTCTTCTTCATTTGCTTCGCCACAAGAAGAGACATTGTTCAAATTGCCTTCATGGGTAATCATTCTGGATTCGGCTGCTTTATCAGAACAGTCGTAGAAATACTGAATATTGTCCATGATGCATCAGATATAGATAGTTGCTTCATTCATAAATTCTTTGAAAGCATCTTGAAAAGAAATGTTGTCTTCTTTGATTTCCGTCAACTGACACCAGGGTTTGAACAGAGTGAGAACAAATGCGTAATACAATGGGTGACTTGCTGGATCATCTGCATGTGGAAACTATTGAACGAACTCGTATTACACGGTAGTAGTTCATTTACAGTAGTTAGTTCACACGCACTTCATGTAGTGTATATAGCTTTTGGACTCAGTCATCTGAGTTCTAATTTACTCTTGACCAGCAACTGCTATCATCACTGAGTTACCACCCACAGCAGGTAAGCTAAGTAACTGCGTACTGCATGCTTCCAACAGATTATGAGCCTTGGTGATTGTGCTGTGCAACTTGCTTGCCACCATCACTTGGTTTTACCTTCTCCTGCCCTCAGATGCGCTATGCACTCTTTGGTGCAGTATGTCACATTCCAATGCATTTCTACACTTGAACACATGCAACATGTCGCATCCTATGTATTTTTACACTTGGACAAAATGCGACCAGATCCTGGACATAGGGGAAGACTATGTTTCACTGGTCCAAGGACTCTGAGAGTGTAATGCGCATATCTACGCCCCTTCCCTCTTTCCTCTTTATTTTTAATTGGAAGTTTACTGATGCCTCTCTGTCCCAGACCACCCCATTCTCACTATGTCCTCCAAAGCTGACTCCTCCAACGCCAACAAGGTCCCTGATTTTAATGGCTCCAACTACCTTCGATAGTGCCAAATGATGCAGGCCTACCTGCACACCCTCAATGCCTTCTGGTCCATTACCACAGACTGCCCCAACAAGCTGACTGAAGGGGAATCTGACCAGGTCCTTAACCAGTCTTGTATTGACGACTGGCATACTACCAACAACAAGGCTCTTGGCACTATGGTCTTGAAGATGACCCCCACCCTTGCTCACCCGTTCTATGATGTGACCTCCACCAAGGATGTCTGGAATGCCCTCAAGGCGAAATTCTCCACCTCGTCTACTGCCTCCAAATATTTGGAGTTTAAAGCGATGATGGACACCACTATCCCAGAGGATCAGCATCCCCAAGCTGCTTTCTTGAAACCTTGCCAGCATTTCAACCTTCTCCAGACCTACCAGAATGAGGTCCCTAAGTCCCTACAATCCCTCATTGTACTTGTGAAGTTACTGCAGTACATGAACATGTTCACCCAACTATTGAACATGTCCACCTTGGGTGTGCCTGGTGCCCCTACTGCCTCCTCCTTGAAAGGAAAGAAGATGGCGAGCGATCCAATGAAGCTCCCCTCCCTCAACGAGATTGAGCATATAACACTCATCGCCTGGCAGCAATATGTTTTGAAGCGTAAGCTCAGGCATGACAATCATGTCAGGAAGATCTCGGCAGTCAAACATAAGCCTGTGGACCCCTAGTTCCAGCAGCAACAGCAGCAGCAGCACCCACAGGGGCAGCAGCAGCAAGGGGGGAATTAGCAGCAGCAAGGAGGCCCACAGCAGAAGAAGAAGAAGACCACTTGTGGTCAGCGCTCCGCACAAGGGCAAGCGAAGCAAGATGCTCGCACCCAACGCTGCAAAAATGCACACTTCAATGACACCAGCCCCTCCTTTGCCTTTTCTGCTGTAAAACACTAGTCCCGTCTGTACTGCAATAGCAAGAGGGATACTAGAAAATAAGAAAGAAGGATATGAATAGGTTTGTCCCAGGGACCCTAAAGAAGTTGGTGGGGGCAAAGGACCTGACTACACAATCTGGAAAGGAATCCGGAAAGATAGGGGCTAAATCCGGATGAATCTGATCCAGAAAAACAATGAGAAAAAGATCTGGAAAGTGAAGTAGAAATGGAAGGAAGTAGGAATATATGTTCAATGATAGAATCCAAAAACCCGGAGCAGATTTGATGAGATGGTGATGAGATAAGAGAGATCCGGTCAAGGACAAGGACTGGATATGAGCAGAAAAGTGACGAGGTTTTGCAAAGACACGGCTTTGCAGCAAGGAAATGGGTAATCAGTGCACATGGGTGAAAGATGTATTATCCATCGCACTACAGGGGTTTTATAGTCAAGGGAACACCAAAGACTCTTCCTAATAAGGGAAATATCAATCGGTAATCAAGTATGTTAAAGCAAAAGAAAAAGAACATCGTCCCTTCATGGGTAAACAAAAACCATGCGGAATATAATGAAAGGGTCTAGGCCTATGTCAAAGTGATACGAAAGCTCAATGAAACCAAAAGAAATCAATCTGAATGAAAAACAAAGATCCAGAAACAGACAGATAATGTCAGGTTGCATTGGATTGGATTGGGTTGGACTAGGATTGAATTGGGTTGGGCTAGGATTCGTCAGAATATGATTAGGAGCGATGTGGAAGTCAGTGGAATGATAGGATACGACCACAAGGAACTTCAGTTTCTTACACTGCTGCCACCATAATTGATCCTGCCATTGTTGAGGCTGGTCCCTCTGTCGTTGACCCCTGCCAACTTGCACACACCACCGGTGAGGCCCATTACGGCCCACCAGCTTTTCCCCAGATCAAGAACGTAATATCCCTTGCTTATCATCTGGAAATCATCCCAACTATTGAGACTGTAAGATGTCTTGATAAGGTTGCAAACAGACAACTCACTCACACCCCCATCGTCAACTCCAGCAAATACGATTTCGGCACTCCTGGTCCCTCTCGTCCTCCCAATTACAAGGACCACAAGATGGACTCCCCTATCCACTGCCTTTCCCTGTCCTTCTCTGCCACCTTTGGCATGGACATTCCTTCTTATGAGGACGCGATGGAAGACGATTCGTCTTTGCTCCTCAACCATTTCCACCAGCCCATCCAGCCCGCCACCCTCATTGAAATGGATAATGAAGACGCTATCTCCATTCACTCCAGCCAGGCAGAGGCTGGAGAGTTTTACACCAACCAGGACAAGTTCTATGCCCCAGAAGAAGTCGAAATGCCCTACGAGGACTACTTTGACCTGGACGGTGGATATGAGGATGAAATGTATGCCCCTTTCTTGTCCTACTCACATCTCTCAGACACTGATGAGCGACTCCCTTACTTGCCATAGTATGTAGATTTTATTCTATCATCTGTTGTAGATATTGAAGAAATGGACATTGTTTCTACACTTCCTTACTCTCTGTGTGATGGATGTGAGAACCACAACACTAAAGGAAAAGGAAAAGCGTGTACACAAAAAGAGGACACAGAAATGTGGCTCCTCGACTCTGGAGCCTCAGCCCATTTCACCCATAACCTCGATGCTTTCATCGAGTATCAGGCCTACCACAAACCTCGCTATATCCAGACTGCAAATGGCAAAGCACCAGTCTTAGACGAAGGCAGTGTCCTTATTCGTTACAAGGAGAATGTTGTGCGATTATCGCCAACTATCTACATGCCAGATTGTACTATAAATTTAATCTCTCTTGACACCCTCCTTAAAGACAACTGCCTACATGCAAGAAGCACGAAAGGCTTCATGTATGTTATTGATGACTGCACCAAATGTGGCCTGATTAGTTTCCACTCTCATGGAAACAGTACTATGTATTGGATAAGAGCCCCTATCGTCCATGATCACACATGAGCAAATATCGATATGATCGCCATTGATTATGAACTGCTCCATCGCCGCCTTGGGCACCCTTCTAAGGATGTCTTAAAAGCTGTGCAAAAACATATTAGAGACTTCCCAAGTGTGACTATTCTACCTGTGGAACCAATTTGCCCTGGCTGTCAGCTAGGCAAACAGCCTAATCATCCCTTCGCTGCGAATGATATTCGTACAAAGAAACCTTTTGAACTCATACACTCTGATCTAAAGTCCTTTGAGACTGAATCATACCACCAATTGAGGTACATTATTGTCTTCTATGATGATTACACGTCCCAAGGATGGATTAAACCCCTCCAGACTAAGGACCAGGCACTTGGTGCCACCAAAGAGTTCATAAAGTATATAAGTAATCAGTACTCCACCTCCATAAAAGGCTGGATGTCCGATGCAAGGGAAGAATATAAATCAAAGGTCTTCGGGCAATTGATGCGCGACAATGGTATTCATATCTATGAGTCTGCGCCCCATACCCCACAGCAAAATGGACAAGCTGAGCGATTTATTCGCACTTTAATGGACAAAGCCCAGACAATGTGTCTTCACACTTGCCTACCTGATTCTTATTGGGAGTTTGCCATTCAGCATGCAGTACATGTGTACAATCCCACTCCTAAACGAGGTTTAAACTGGAGGACACCTTATAAACTATTGAACAAAGTTTCTCCCACAATCTCTCATCTACGCATCTTCGGATGCGCCACGTATGTTCACCTCCCAGTGGACACTCGTGGAGGTAAGCTGCAGCTCAAATTGTAGTTAATAATTTACCTTGGCATTGCGCCAGATAATGAGCACAATTGCCTTTTCATGTGCCCCAACAACGCACTACACATGTATGTACATGCTATATTTGATGAGAATTTATTTCCCAGATGCCCAGGAGCTCGGCCTTACAAGCCGGTAAGTGCACCTCCACAACCTCACAGGCATCAGGAACCACCTTTGCACCCACGACCCAACATAGAAAGTGATGATGATGACTTGCTGGGCCCTTCTGTTAGAACCGTAACTCCGGTATCAACTCCGAAATGCCGGAGATGATTAGGGAATTGGGACTTGGCTTCACCGTATGTGGTGCGCCCTTACAAGAGTTCAGTCCTAGATTTACAGAGATTGGAGGTAGGACTTAAGATGTGGAGACGTCAAGTCGAGCAGAGGTGTCAGAGAAGAGTTGTCGAGACTCAAGCAGAAGTCAGGAGAGTTATTCTAAATAATATTCGAACTGAGGAGTACAGGAGTGAAATCGGAGGCTTATATACGGAGTTCGAGAATGATTAGTAACAGAGTTGTAAGGGATTGGTAAGAGAACGGGAATCGGGAGTAAGTATCCCGGAGTGCAGCTCCGGGTAAGAGGAACCCGGAGCTGTGCTCTAAGCAAGACACAGGTACAGAGGTAAGTAACAAATGGAGTTAGTACTAAATGAGAGGAACCCGGAGCTGTGCTCTAAGCGAGACACAGGTACGAAGGTAAGTAACAAACGAAGCTAGTACTAAATAAGAGAACAAGAGACATACAAAAAGAGAATACTAAGTACAAGTTCGGAGTCCGGAGATAAGTCCTGCGCAAGAACACAGCGAAGTTCTTGATGATAGGCCCAGAGGGCCAGAGTTGAACTTGGACGAAATACGGGATATGACAGTATCCCCCTTCTAGGCCTGAACCCCTGAAGGCCTTTAGCGAGGAACAATGCGGAGTTAGGAAATCGGAGTCCAAAAGTTTGTTGATCGCTTTTTGGTACCGTATAAAGTCCATGGTTGCACTGGCCTAACCCTATCACCCATTATCATCATGTCTGATATCCTCAACATCCAGAACTGGTCCGATGAGTGCCTGGCGGAGTGCGCCAATGATGACGAAGACACCTGCGATGCGAAGTTCGCTGAGCGGCAACGAAGAAGGAGGGCGGAGAAGGAGGCACAGGAGGTGGAGGAGGTGCGTAAGGTGGAGGAGGCAAAGGCAGCAGCAGAGGTGGTGTGCCACAAGGAGGCTGAGGAGGAGGCCAGAAGATGAGTAAGTTGTTGCTCGTCACTTGGTTGCGCACTCACGAGGACCTAGGCTGAGAAGGTCCAAGCAAAGCAGAGCTCCAAAAAGGGGAAAGGCAAAGTCCGGCAGCCCTTGCCGGAGTGCAAGCGGTGTGCGGACCGGGAACTCGAGTGCGAACTTGGGCCCGGCAAGTCCAAGTCATGCACTGGGTGCATCGAGGCCAAATCGAAGTGTGAGCGAGGCGGAGTGGAGAAGATGGAGGGCAGAGCCAAGAGGAAGAGGCACACAGAGGGCGAGTCGCCAAGGGGGAAAAAGAAGAAGGCGAGGTCAGAGACGAAGGGGTCAGAGTCGGACAAGGGAGAGGGGAGTTCAGGGGCGGCGGCAGTCGCTCAGCTCCAAGTACCTGCGGAGTTTGGATACTGGATGCAGCGGCTGCTCAAGAGATTGGACAGGCAGAACGAGCTCCTGAAGGAGCTTGTCGCAGCCAAGGAGTTGGAGGTGCATGGGTGGGCCTCAGACTCGGAGTCCAAGGTCTCTGCGTACAAGGGAGGCGGGACGGAGGTGGTGGTGGCAGTGGAGTTGGCGGAGGACCTGGAGAGCTTGGAGGAAGAGAGGGCAGTGGTGGGGGAATGCGACTCAGACGAGTTGATGGAGTAGAATAGGCTGCCCTTGTAAATAGTCAGGAAGAATGTACCAAGTTCGCGAGTCAAGCATTAGAGTGAGGTCCGGGCTTGTCCGGGTAACGGAGATGATAGTCGTGGACGAGTTCGGACGCATGATCGAGCTCCATGGCTAAAAGCCAGGAGGTCTCGTCGTCCATGCCTTCGTATCCAGACCAGCGCACTAGGTACAGTAACTTGCAATTCTTCCTTCGTCGATCTATCTTGGAGTCGAGTATCACGGAAATCTCATACTCCGGTTCTCCGTCAACTTCTACTGGAGGAGGTGGGGGTTGCACCTGATTGGGGATTGTGTTGGGTATGGAGGGCTCCAGTTGGGAGACATGGAATACAGGGTGAATGGACGTCATAGAGTCCGGAAGGTGAAGTGTGAAGGAGAGGGATCCGGCCTGAGCAATGATTATATATGGCCCTAAGTTCTTCTCAGAGAATTTCTTAGAGGGCCGTGTTGAGCGGAAGTATTTTGCCTTGATGAATACCTGGTCACCAACTTTGAAGTCCGGTGCCGGAGTTCGCTTGGCATCCGCAGGTCCTTGGTATCGCTTTTGCGTGGCAGCCATCTCCTCATGGAGGAATACGTGAAGGGAATCGAGGTCAAAGGAGTATTCGCGAGCTCTCTCGAAAGTAAGGTCATGCTCGGGGTGAACGGTAATGTTGGGGTGGCAATCCTTGTTGGCGAAGAACGGTGAGACTCCAGTGGTAGCGCTCGGAGTGTTGTTGTACGCGAACTCCGCTAGGGGCAGGAGTTCAGACCAGTTGTCTTGCTGGTAATTACAATAGACTCGGAGGTACTGCTCCAGTGTCTGGTTCATTCATTCTGTCTGACTGTCTCCTTCGGGGTGATAACTGGAAGTGAAATGGAGACGGATGTCCAGGGCCTTACCGAGTGAACAGAGGAAATGAGAGACAAACTCCGAACCTCTATCGGAGGTAATGTGGGAGGGAACTCCGTGCTTGGAAAAGACATGGAAAAGGAAGAGTTTGGCGAGCTCCGGAGATGTAATCGTATCGTGTGTTGGAATGAAAATGCACTGCTTGGATAGGCAATCTATGACTACTAAAATGGCGGTTAATCCGGAGGACGTGGGGAGTTGTTCGATGAAGTCCATGGAGATGGAATTCCATGGCTTTTTTGGAATGGGGAGCTGCTTGAGCAGCCCGTATGGTTTGTGCCTAGGAACCTTTGCACGGGCGCAGGTCATGCAGGATGAGACATAGTCCTTTAAGAATGTTCTTGTTACGATCGGTATATTCCCGTACCCCTATGTTCGTTGGACTTAACATTTTCTATGCTAACAACAGACAATCTTATCTTTATCTTATCTTCATCCCATTTGCTCTTATCTCGTGCGTCATAGTCGTCTCACTTCCTTTACTCCGTTTCACGCACGAGACTTCTCATCTTCCCCGTTTCACATTATGTTTCATCTCCGTCTTCTTCTTATGTTTCACCTTTTCACAGAAGCGTTTGATCACGCTTCTATTCCATTCCTTGATACACGTGTTTCACTTGTGTTATGCTTCTCTTCCATTCTGCCACACTGTGTGTTGGCCTCATGCGTCCCACTTCCGTTTCACCCCATGCCCCTTTTCTCCTTTTGTTCCCAGATCATTAGATACAGTCACAACATGTACATACCTCTAGTAGATACTTAAGGCTCGATGCCAGCGCCAGAGAACTCCAGTCTAGTTCTCTTGGTGTTTTCCCCTAAAGCACTATAAGAAGGATTCTATTGGCCTGACAAGCCTCTTCACCTTTCGCCCTCCAGTCTACGGATATCTTTTGGCAACCTAAGGGAGCTACACTCTAGGGTTGTTTCATTAGAACTAGACTCTACTTTACCCTTACCTTGCCAACCTCGATGCTACCCTCACAAGTGCGTCCCCTACGAAGGATCGCTTGCACTAGGAGCTTACAGTAGAGCCAGTGCCGATCACCTTCCATCGTTCCCTTCACTCCTTCCCTTCTAACTTGGGTCAAGCTGGCCCATCTAACCCTTTGTACGCGGCTTCGGCAGAAGTAGCTGAGCCGGAACCTGTAAGAGAGCGAACAGCCTCGCCAGCGGAATCGGCAGGCTCACAGGGCGTGGAAAGGACCCCACCATCATCACCACGTTTACTCTCAGCTGCTACGCAGTTTTTAAGGCTCTTAGAAGCAGACTTGCAACCGTCCGACTTTCGCTATGCATCAGACGAAGAGATAGACCAAGCGGTCAAAGTCGCCCTCGCCCTCAGATTGGGAGGCCCCGACGACTCATCCACAGCGAGAGTATCCCAGCACTCGGAGGCGGACGATCTTTCCATAGATCCGAACGACCTTGTGTTCAGCCCAAGGGACAATATCTTATCCGTCCACACTCGACCCACGTTGCAAAGCCTTCTATTAATCTCTGAAGAAGAACCACAATCCGGAGACAAGCGAGAGTTATCCCCACTCAGCCTCCTCACCCCGTCACCAATCGCGGAACCTAGCCACAAAAGGAAAGAACGTGACGAAGAGGAAGTAAGACCGGAAGAAAAGAAGCCGGTTAGCAAAAGGAAAAGAATACCCCACCGACAGATTACGAGAGATCGGGAAGGAGATCCCGAATACTCCAGAATAAGCCTCCGTCCCCCCAAATCTCTATGCAAACCAGAACGCTACCGTACCAAGTAGAGAACCACTCCCCTCCTATTATATAATCATGTCGCAACACATCAATCAGATCCTTGCCGACGGAATGACCTCATGGGAGGACAAGATAGCTGCTATCTTAGCAGAATTCAATGACAGGATGACGGACTTACAAGCAGTCACCAATCAAGTAACACAACTCACGACCGCCAATAATCAATTACAAACAAGAGTCAATGCGCTCACTGCAGTAGCACCAGCAGGAGGAGCAGTGCCAGCTGGTGGAGGAACATCATGACAAGTTGAAGTTTTTGTGGACCCTGGAGAATATGACAGGTCCAAAGCCAAGTTCGAGGAATGGTGGGCTAAGATCAAGGCATGGCTTGAGGTCAATGCCAACACCATCGCCCCCAACTCCTACGAGGCGGTCGTAGCTGTTCTCTCACGCCTCAAAGGCGCTAAGGCGGGTGGGTTTGCCCAAACACGTTTACAACAAGGAAGGCATTACGACTGGGATACCCTGGTCGACGAATTAGAAGGGCTGTTCAGGAGCACCAACCAGAAGGATTGGGCACGCGCCCAATTAAACAAATGTTACCAAGGAGACTCCCCCACGGATGACTTCATCATTCGATGGGAAGCACTCTACCGCCAAGCGGCCATTGACGCCTCGCACGCAGTAGAGTTACTGGAAAAAAACACACGAGGAGTGATCATCGCTCAAATTTTCAGAGAAGGCAATCGCTGAGCCTCCCCATCCCTCTATCTGCAGGAGATTAGGAGAGTAGGCACGGCACAAGAGTCCCTTGATTTCATCAGGGGCAGAACTCAGAAGCGAGCTTCAGCTCCACAATTTTCGAAGCGCAACCCTAACGCCATGGACATTGGGGCTGCAAACAAGGGCTGCTACAATTGCGGCAAAGAAGGACATTTCACCAAAAATTGTCCAAGACCGATCGTCGCCTGCCTGCTTTGCAAATGGCTAGGCGGTCAACACAAGAAGGGCTGCAAGAAAGAAAGCGGCCGCAACGCACGCAAAGTGCACATGTCCTGGGAAGACGGAAAAAGCACCACAAGCGACGACGAACGTGAGGTCCGCCAGACCTCAAAAGGAAAGGGCAAACGCCAGGACTTCTCGAAGTCCATTCAAAACATGAGTTTTGATGAAGCGGCTGCCTGGTTCGAAGATCAGAAGGCCTTGCGCAAGAAGTCAGGAAAAGCCTGAGCCCGCGGAACGAATCTGGGTGTTCCAAGGGTTCTTTCTCGAATAAGTATTCTCCCCTATCCATTGAGGAGTCGGATGACAACGACTCAGTTGATGTATCTACCTCTACCTACACATCAGGGGTGTCTCCTATGGAGCATGGCAGGGACATTAAACCTGTGCTTGATTCCCCTTATCCGAAAGAAAAAGATTTCCCAAAGACTTCATCCTTCAGTTACCTTCACGAAATCCCAGATCACGAAGTCTTCGTATGTAACCTCAACCCTACACGGGAAATTATGATGTCCATCAAAGTCGCTCCTATGAGCGCACGCCACTCTCTCACGAAAGTCGACGCCCTGCTTGACAGCGGCGCAAACGTGATCTTTATCGACAGATCTTGGGCGGAGAAGCTCAAACTCCCCCTATCTAAATTACGACATGCAATTCCCGTTTTTAATGTAGACGGAACAAAGAACTCTGCAGGGAACATCACGTACTCTGTGGACTTGATGGTCGAATATCAGGGCCACCATGAGAAAGTCACAGCTGAAGTCACGGACCTCAGAAAGAACGCATTGATCCTCAGATTCTCTTGGCTAAGACGCCACAACCCGGAAATTGATTGGGTCAAGGGCTCTGTATGAATGACACGTTGCCCTAGGCACTGTCACGCCCTTGTTGTATTATTCACGTACAGTACAAACGGACTCGGTTAGATCCGTATTACATAACCACGTAGATAATCTTCGTCTCGACGCGACTCTACACCTCAGTCACTGACTCTGACCAGTACTGAGGTGAGATCCGTCTATCGTTACTTCACACCTTGTACTCATACATTACAGTGTACTTCTACAGGTGTGGAATACACTAGTCACTGACTCTGACCAGTACTGAGTGTACTTCTACAGGTTATGAGCCCTGCGCTCTAATCGCGAGAAAACCTCATAAACGACGCGCATATATTCACCGTAATGAGTACTACATCATCCGAGGAGATCAAGCTACCCAAGCTTGACGCGTCTGGTAAGGAGTGGGCCACTTGGAAGGTCCGACTCCAGGTTGTCGTGGCCAGTCGAGGACTTAGCGGGTACCTCCATGGCACGATACCTAAACCCATAGACCCAGCTGTCGGACAGCCGAGCGGGTGGACGGCGAAAACTCCGGATGAGGTGAAAGCGGTCGCGGAATACACCAAGAACCTGACAACATGGATCGAGAAGGATGCAAAAGTCCAGCATATGATCGCCACTACGCTTCCTAACTCGCTCTTCATTCGCCTGGTTAACAAGAAGAGTGCTTTCGAGTACTTCACAACACTGAGCACCCTCTTCGAGCAGCGCTCCATCGTAGTTGGTGCAGAGATGCGCCGACAATTGGGCGAGCTGAAGCTGAAGGACGGCGGTGATGCGCGTGCGCATATAGACAAAATCATTGCGATGCGTGAAGAGCTTGCATCGATCGGACGACCAGTGTCTGACGACGATCTCTTTAACATCATATATGCGTCACTTCCTCGTTCCTATAACCCCGGCCTAGCTTCGCTTTCGTCTACCATGCGTCTGCAACAGAAAACCATTACGCCCGACGACCTGATGGACATCGTCTTAGAGGAGTACGATAGACTTACTCTTCAGGACGGTGGCAAGTCCAAAGGCAAAGGCTCGTCGGAGGACGCCGCTTTCGGAGCAGATGCGTCTAAGCGCGGAAAGGGACCACGCCAAAGGTTTCTTGGTACCTGCCACAACTGTGGATGGACTGGACACAAGAGCGGCGATTGCTGGGAGGACGGCGGTGGAAAGGCTGGACAAGCTCCCAAAGGATGGAAACCACGAGGGAAGAAATCGAAGGATGCGAAAGGCTCTGCCTCAGCGCATGCGGCAGACCAGCCTGACTGTGCATGGCTTGCGTCTCTGGACGATGAAGCACTCCTCGCACGAATGGATACAGTGAGCGTCCCTGAGTTATACGATAGCGGAGCGTCACAACACCTTTCTCCCTCACGAGAGCGTTTCATCAACTTCGTTTCTATCCCACCTAAGCCTATACGGGGAGCCGACAACGGCACTTTCAATGCAATCGGGAAAGGCGACTTACCCATCTACCTCCCGAATGGATCCTCTCGAACCCGGATTCTCTTGAAAGATGTTCTGTATGCGCCGAGTATGCGCGTTACTCTGGTATCAATTAGCCGTCTCACCCAAGCGGGGTGTCGCGCGGTCTTTGATGGATCCAGTTGTCAGATCTTCGATGCGCATAGAAAGCTTCTGGGGGAAGTCAGCGTCACGAACGGTCTGTATCGTACACAGCACATCTACAAGGCTCCAACCGTAGCAGCCGCAAGGGGAGACGAACAACTTACCATGGAGGAGCTTCACACCCGTTTGTCTCACATCGGTGCCCCTACCATCCGCGAGATGATGGCGAAAGGGATGATCTCTGGCGTTACGTTGCATCCGGACCACACTGATATGGATCAATGCGTAGCTTGCGAATACGGGAAAGCAGTACGCAAACCTATCGGAACTATCCGTGAGCCGAGTCGTACGGCAGCACTCGGGGATGAGGTGCATACCGACGTATGGGACCCGTCACCTGTCCAAATGCCCGGAAAACGGAGCTATTATTGCTCGTTTACAGACGATCATACCTGCTATACTCGTGTCAGCCTGTTGTTCGCAAAATCCGACACATTCTCAGCATACCTGGAGTTTGAGTCTTGGCTGAAGACACAGCATGGCATCTCTGTCAAACGGCTCCATTCCGATTGTGGGGGCGAGTATCTGTCCGACGAATTCTCTCGTCATCTAAAACGTAGCGGGACAGAACGAAAACTCACCACCCATGATACACCTCAGCATAACGGTGTAGCGGAACGACTTAATCGAACTCTCGTGGAACGCGTACGCACCGTCTTGCATGCGAGTGGGCTACCAAAGATGCTGTGGGGGGAAGCTCTTTTGCACGTTGTCTGGGTGAAGAACAGGTCAGCCACTCGAGCGCTGGATGGCAAAACGCCATACGAGATGCTGTACGGAAAGAAACCTCACCTTGGGGACTTACCGATCTGGGGTGCGAAGTGCTGGGTCCTTGATCGTTCCGGATCGAAGCTGGATGATCGCGCTATCGAAGGTCACTGGGTCGGATACGATTCAGAGTCAACAGGACACCGAATCTACTTACCGGATCGACGCGCAGTTGTTATCGAGCGCAATGTCACCTTCCAGCGCCGGGACAAATCAGCTACGACTCGTCTCGAGGACACTGAGGGCAACGACGTCCAGCACGAACCATCTGTTAAAACAGCTAACAACGCACCTTCTGCCCTGGCACCTGATCAACGCTCTGCCGACCATGTTGGTGGTGATCCCGAGAAACCGAACCCAAGTGGGGAGCCACTACGGCGTTCGGGTCGTCAGCGCTTTGATTCAGCATATATCCGCATGTTACGGAGCGGGGATGGGACTCACGACGGACGAGCAAGTGACCAAGTCTTGCCTAAAGGAATGCGCACCGTTGAGGACACGGTTGAGCGCGCTTCGACGGCGTGGGAACTTGATGACACAGCAGCTGTGTTTGCGCTGTTGGCCGGGAGTGCGGATGCTGAAGGTCTTGAACCAGTGACCATCGATGAAGCCAAGACGCGGCCAGATTGGCCCAGATGGGAGGAAGCAATCAATGCCGAATTGAAGAGTCTAGACGATGCACATACCTGGAATGTGGTCGAACGTCCCAAGAACACAAACGTTGTAAGCTGTAAGTGGGTCTTCA
>JBBPRB010000363.1:0-17627 GCA_038092815.1 Hortiboletus rubellus
AGTAGGGTAAATGTTCGCACGGTGTGTTTGGTGAGGCGGTCTGTCGCTGGTTGCGTTGCTGCAATGCACCTCTTCACTCCCAATCACGTGGCGCTGGTCGCAGCCTGCTATCCTGCGTGGTCTGCGCTGCCCTCTGCTGGCCCAGAGTTCCGTCCAAATGCCCAGGAGCTGTCGCGCCTCACTTACTATGCAACTAACCGCCCAGGAAAGATCCAGAAGCTCGGCGCAGAGCTCGAGAAGCGCTCCAGGTCCGACTGCCCAAAGGTGCTCGCGGGAAACGCGCGCGCACGAGCGTGAGCATTCTTCTGTGCACCCCGCGCCCCTCTCACTCCCCGCACAGCTCCCTCCTCATCACCCTCGCCATTCTCCGCACCCTCGCCATCGAATGTCGCCGCGACATTTCCCTCCTTTCCCCCTCCCTCCTTTTCTGTCTCAAATTCACCCTCGATCTCGTCTCCGCAGACCTCGAGATCTCCGCGCGTGCTGCAAGCGTCGTGCGTATCTCCCCCTCTCCCCACGCCCCCCTAACCCTTTGTAGCTCACCGCCTGGTGTACCTACACCGATGGTCATGCCATTGGCGTAGATCCCGAAATGACCCAGAACTACCTGGTCGTGCTCAGGCACTTTGCAATACAGTCCACTGCAGTCATAAAATCCGTCGACTACGAGCTACGAAACAGGTAACGTTCGTCCGCATACGTTCCCACTTCCCACCCCGATCCAACACATCCAGGACACGACTCGTCGGCCTAGCCGCAATCACCGGCGTAGTCAACTCGGAAGCTTTATACTTCTCCTCCACCCAGTTCAAGTCTCAGGTGTCACGCCTCACCCCCGCCCTCCTATTCCATATTCTGCAGTCCGAAACAAGGACCCTCGATGAATGGTACGTCACTTGTGGTCCGTGCCCCAGATGACCGCCCCTGCACCGCTCACCCTTTAAACTTGCAGTATCTGGGCCATCAAGGACAATTCACCATCAGTATACATGGAAGAATTTCGCACCCGTCCCCCGGATCAAAGGAGGGCCGCATCCATTCATGTGCACGTTGACGGCCAATCTGGTCCTTCCTCTGCGGACATCCTCATAGCATCCCTTCGTGCCCTTTCCCTCCTTTTCCAGCACTCCAATGCTGCACAAATTGCACTCATATTGCAGGCAGCCTTTGAGTCCATGGATGACCAACACCTCTGGGATAAGGTCGATCAGTGTCGCTGGTTTGCTCGGAAAGCGTGCGAGTGGTCACAATACCAATATCGATACGCCGTCCCTTCCAGGCTAGTCGAGCGACTGCTTGAGACACGGGATACACCGGTCTCTACCCATCAACAGAGAACATTGACAAAGATGCTAACCACAGTCTTCACTTCCCCAATCCCTTTGGTCAACCTCTCAACCTCTGACATTGTATCCAATCTCGTCACACTGGTCCTCCGCAAAGTCTCAGTCAACGTCGACGATGACTTGCTCCCTCTGTTGGTAGAAAGCATCGGTTCCCTTGGAACCCACGTCTACTACTCGGACCAGATACAGGATTTGGCTAGCGAACTCATCAGTCGTCTCGTCGCAGTCGAAGCTCACGGCTCGCCATTCCTAGAGAAAGACGACTACAACAGGCGGCGCTCACAAGCAATCAGATGCTTGTTGGCTGGGCTTTCAGGTCTCTTACTGGCTGCGGATGCAGCAAGGAAGGATGTCCATGACAAGACCATAATGTCTTCTGGGCCTTCATTCATGCTGAGCAGCAGTACTCTGTCACCAAGTTCCCAGGTTACACAGCGGAGAAGAGTATCCGGAGAGATATGGTATGAAACACTCAATCTTCTGTGTGACGGTGATTACGCGGTGAGAAGCGACTACGCTCATACATTGGTGACATACTTGCGCCAAGAACTTGCGAAACACGGCAACTCAGGTGGTATCAAACGATCAAGACAAGTGACGAATGAAAGTTCATCCAACCAGGTGAACAACATCAACCTGCTGCTCTTCGGTGATCCTGGCACGAGGTCATTGCACGCTACCCATGCTTATCTATTCATGCTGGCCACCTCGTCCTCGCTGGGCTCTGTGGCCAATCATTCCCCATCTCCGGCTTATTCGTTGAATGGCGACCTCGCATCCATTGGGGTCTCCTCCACAACGCCAAGCACTGACCCACCTGGGCAAGGTACGGAAATCGTAGAGGCACAATTATCCCGACCCTCTTCCTCCCGCCGTTCTGCCAGTACCATCACGTGGTCGCGGAGAGCCCAGAGGCTAGTAGAATGTACTCCCCAGAAGGTTTCATCCGCGAGCCTCGCTTCCTTGTCGGATTATGCCCTCATTCTCCATGTTCTCGCTGCCATCCATGAAGAGGTTCCCATCCGCGGCCTGTTGACTGGAATCCCTATGCTCCTTTCACTAGACACAGCTTCCCAGATAGGGGATGAGTCGGATCTTGCCGTTCGACAACGAGCCAGGGCGTTGAAGGAAGTTATTACTCGTGTCTGGCTTGTTATTGGCCAAGTGTGGGAATGTGCTGAGCTGATTAAAATCGCGGAAAGCGTAAGGGCGGCGCAACAGCTTTTCTACTTTAGTGCTAACGTATTGGGTGTCGTGTAGGCACTCTCCTCATCGCACGGTTCTGCAGTGCTTCCCCAAGTGGCAACATTTACCCCAGGTGTTCTACGCCCACCAGAAGAGCAGATTATGTTCCCTCCGGTTACGGAATCAGAGATGGTGGCTAAATGGTCACATGTGGACGCAGATGAAGCACTCTCGTTGATCGTTTCCTCCAAAACTGTCCTGGAGGCGACCGGCATGGATCGGCAGGGCTTGCTGCGCAGGTTGACTGTTCAGTGGTCTGTAGAGGCTGCCCTGAAGGATTGTGAGTTTTAAGCACCCTCCCACATATTTATCAAGTGATTCACACCACATTAGCTGTCGAGCGATCCAGTGCACACCGACCTCTGACGGAGAATGGCTCTCCACTACTTAAGCTATCACCTGCACTGATGGCCATTGAAAACCTTTCCCTTCAGAGCCTGACCAGATCTGTCCGTGGCGTTGGTGTTACCGATTTAAGAGAAGCCCTGGAAGGTCGTGCAGGAGCTTCTAACCCGACCCTCGCCCACCCCCCCTCTGTCTCCACACTTGATCATGCGCTATTATTTGATATTCATACACCCCGTCAGGCTCCGACAAAATCGAAACCTAGATTCAAGAAGCGTCCTGTGACAGCTGGGTCGGGTGAAGTGCGGGAGGTCTTAAACAAGCTTGGAATAGGGAAGCCCAATGGCACCACTAGTCTCTTAAAATCGTCTTTCCCATCCATGCAAAAGTCCGATCAGAGGTTGGTTTTCAGTGTTTGACATCTTTCGCAGGCGCTAATAATCGTGATCTGTTATTCTTGAAAAGCTCCAAGCCCACCATACTTTTGTCAGGTCCTTGAGATTACATTTAACACTCCATATCTCCTTTGCTTTCCATTAACCTCATCTAACCACCTATTTTATCGTCGGAAGTATCTTTCGCCAAGTAATTATCCTCGGATCCCCACAAAATGGACACCATCTCGGGAAACAAAATTTTAAACAGTAGCATATTTATGTCGTGGTCTGTCTCCTTTTACCGGCAGATATGATAATTCTCCGGGCCCCCTCCTCCTTTTGTGTCCAAAAACTGAGCTCGCCTTGAGCTTTGGGGTGAGAAGTAAGGCGCGTTCCCTTCTGTGTAGACGTGTTTGCACACTAGTACACGCTGGACACTGCGGAATGGACTTACAATTAGACCTTGCAAGAGTACTTCATAGATGGAAGACTGTTTAGTAGCTTTTGCAACTGGGTCCGTGATCTGTTCCGTGTGTCGGAGAATAAGCTTGTTCAACTCCTGTTGGAGCCGAAAAAGACTTCACGAAAGTTGGTTCATGGAACACAAGTATATCACACCAAGAACTCACTTGCTGAATATCATGGTCTCTTCACTCTGCTCTGTCAGCAAGACCAACGACTGGAACAAGTTGATGTAGCATTTGCAGATCTGCAGGCGGTCGATGAGCTAGGAATGAGTGAGCGTTTTGGTACTTGCGTTCGTCACCAACACGTCGGTCGTCACAGGCGTCTTGCTGAAGTAGCCGCCGGGACGTTCCGACAATTTCTTGAGCGAGTCACAATGCTCCGAAATGACCTTTTGGAATACGGGCCAAAGTTGCAGGCGCATGGTGAAAAAGAAGGTCTCCAGAGGTGAACACAGGCGTCCCTGAACCTCTGCGATGACAGCTTCTGTCAGCCTGACCATGGTCAGGAGGGGAGTCGCTGGCGGTGGAGGTTCGATGACGGAGCCCAAGAATGTCTAAGTAAATGAAAAAAATAAACTGTCAAATTCGCTCTTCTGACTGACGTCCATAACCTACCTTGGTATACTCCAGAGAAGGGTCAAAAATCTTCTTCCAGATGTTAATAAGCTCTGTTCGTTCAGCCTTGTCTATGGCTGCAAGACGAGCGAGTTTTTGGGATTCAACAGTTCCGGGATTCGGGACAGGTGTTCTCGCCTCTGAATCAGCCATGGAATCGTTCTCGTCAACCTCTTTACGATCATGAGACTCTGATGTGGCGTCGGGCTGTCCAGTTTCCGGTTGTTTTGCAGAGGATAAGGGCCCAAAGGGCTCGACGAAGAAGAAAGATGCAACAAATGAATATTCTGCTGTCGCATTGTCCATCAGAACCAAGAAGAGGGATCTCAGGATGGCTTCAAGCGGTTCTTTCTTGTGACGAATCTCAGCTCGTACATCAATGGATGAGCCAACGTACTTACATGAGCTTTATCGTCAGCCTGATACGCGAGTATGACACCCGGGCCGTCTAACTTTGCATAGGTCAAGCGCTCAAAGTCTACGTGGATACCATCATCCTCTGCTGACGTTGTTGCGATACTTTCGAACTTCTCAGTAACCCGAGCCTAGATACCATCAATGATGGATGGACGGTGAATGATACGGAAGGTTACCCTCAGTAAACCAAGGCTGCGAATATATCGTCGAAACGCGGTCTCATAGTATGTGCGAGCTGCGGCGATGTACGATTCTTGTATTTCCTTTGCCACGGGCTCAGCTTGACGTTTCAAAAAACCAAACAAGGCACGATACTTGAGGAACCCGGAAGACTGTAACACCTGCATATTGGTCGTCACGCTTTTCTTTATCGTGTTTAACAACGCAAGGAAGAAGGCGCGAAGTTTCGTCGCTGTCTTGTGGGTTTGTGTGGGCACTTCCTTGGATGATCGGAAAAAGGAGAACATACGACTATCCGGAGGGCCTCGACAACATCCGCAAGTTCTCTAGCAGCCTTGACGCGTGACCGTGCACGTAGGGTGTCGAGCCGCGTCTCAAAGTCAGCAACCACTGAAATCCATCTCTCCCCGACCTCAGTGTCGAGTAATGTCGTCGCCAGCGTGGGCGGGATGGTCAAGTCAGATACGAGACTTGACAATGGTTTCTCGATTCTCTGTGCCCAAGTTTACTAATGGAACCATAAAAGTATGAGAGACACCGAACCCGACGGCTCTTGAGTCTGTTGTCGATGCTGGTGCTGCGCTCTTGAAGTTCAGATATTTGACTAGATACGGCCGATAGGTCCCTCTGGAAAGTAGACAGGAATGATTCCAACGAATCTAGGAGGCGGACGCTGGTCTGCTATGCACGTCAGGTACACGACGACATTCGTGGTAGTTGACCCACCTCGACTTGATCATGGAACTCGATGAATTCCTTGGCGCGAGAGCGGACTGGAGAAAATGTCAGGACTCTGGAGAAGTGATGATTTAGAGAGCTACGCACAAGGGGGTTTGAGGACATCCCCACGGTCCTCAGCGTGGTTGTGCAAGTAGGCATCGTATCCTGCCGCATCTGATAGGTCAATATCTCTCTGTAGATGGCCGGAACACTGACCGTTGGGTGATGCCATCCAGTGGTAAGATACTACCCTGCAGTTCAGTTTCACACAGCCGCTGACCTACGGGGTAGGAGTGGCGGTGCACCTGCACATCCGAGTCACCGTCACGGTGGCCACTGTCGTTGATCAACTCACCCGCTCGGACTGCCAGTTTGAATCACCATCGTCAGCCTCCACAACCGTGTCGCAGCCTGAGCCATGTCAATACACCAGCTATCGACCAGTCTTGCAAGGACATCGTGATCATGGCTCTTAGCTTCAGGACCGCCCGTAAGCTGTGGATGGGTAAGTTGACTATCGTCCGGTAACTCCTGGGAGGCTGAGATTGACGAATCCAACCTGCCAGGTATTATTGCATTGCTATCCCTTGCCTGCATCTTCCTTGCCGTCTCACTCTGGAGTCATGGCTACAGCAGGTCTAACAATTTTGGTGCCCTTATAGTTATTCCTTGTTTCGCATGCGCCGGCGCTATCTGGACGTGAGTACCTTGCACAGCACTCCCTGTCGTCTCCTTTGCCTACATATTCCTGGAAAAGGATCGTCAGGAAGAAGTTCTTCTCCCCGCAAATCGTCTGTGTCGAGGTAACATGGGTTTTCGCCCTCCTCCCCTTTCAGATACGTAAGTCTGGAACAACCTGAAATGCTGCGCTGCTAATCATCTGACCCACAGTGCTCGGTCTCTTCGCATTTGAGTCTGATGGTGCCCTTGGCTCCCGTTTCTTTGCTATTTACGAAGCTCTAGTAGTATTGATCTGGACCAATTCTGTGCTAGGTATCTACCCTGCACGCCAATCAATTAATCTCAAGCTAACTGAAACTCCTCCAAGTTTTCTTATACGTAGCAGGAATCGTCTCACTGGCTCTTCTCACGCAATTCTCGTGCGATCAGGAGGTATGGGCGCGCGATATCGACTCCAGCCCATGCCCATTCCCCTTTCCGGTTTTGCTTGTCTACGCTTTCCCGTTCACCGCCAGGTATTTTCACGGAGCCGTGGCCGAATCCCGAGGGGCACCTGCCACCACCACCGACTTCTGCCTCCCAGGCTGTTCTTGCCATACTAAACCAACCGAGGGGCCCGGTTCGGGAGCTGAGCATGCGAATCACCTGGAAGGCACACAGTCGTCGATTCCGATACGCGTACCGACTGCGATGGAGAGGTACAATGCGATTCGTGTTACATTAGGCCACGTGGCTCGATGATGTTGCATCTCTGAGAGTAATAATCTATTTAGCTGGTATGCAGGACGCGAGAACACGACAGCAAGTTGATCACATAATTAGTGAAGGAATGAAGGTAAAATATTCCAAGACAAAAGCCTCCGACATCGCTTCGCGACCTGGTTGAAGCCAGCTTCTCCATACTGTCGCGCACCGTCGACCGGAGTCAATCTGCGCGCATGCAGCTCGTACTTCGATCGCTCGCACTGGTTGACTCGGGACAGTCCACGGTACCAGTCGGTCGCCTCCTGGAGTATATCCTGACACGTTCGGATAACGTCACACTTCTTGTTTGGACTGGGAGGAGCACGAGTACTAATCACTAGCACAGCTACTTCCCTACAGATCTGACCGTCTACAACGAAATCGTGTCACTGTTCCATCCTCAATGGAGACCTCTGAAATGGATGGCATGGCCACAGCGCTGCGCTCATCGTTGACTGATTCTTCCATAGTTGTAGCAGTGTATGAGCGGCTCTACCATCTCCCCCCACCGTCTCTTGTCGCTGGTTGGCTTAGACTTCCTGGGATTGTATTCCCCCTCGCGGACGTCTCCCCTGTCTCAGAATGTGGTCTCGACTCTGACCTCCATGTTTATCGTGCGACTTCATCCATGCTCGGAAATGTCGAGATCAAGACCACGACCGAGTTATTTGGGATGGAAGGACTACCTCTCATTCACTGCTGGATCAGTCCCCTGCTTGACCGGGATTTCTCGTCCAGTGCTTCGCATATCACATGTACACTACGGCCCCTCGTCCGTCTCAGACAGCCGTTTGGGCCACTGTTGCTCGCACCGCCGGCACGTGTGCAATACAGATGGGTTGCGACGGATAGCTTGGTCATGGTTTGGGTTCGCGAGGAGACGTCGCTGACTGAACTCATGGACGGCACGGCATCCGCACGGTCGCCGTACAGTAGATGTACTGGATGGGTGAATTTGGATGTTCTGTTACATCTCACCTTTGCAACGTTCAAGTACTTACTATATCTGAGCGTCTTCTGGCCTGCGCCAGGAAATTTCACACGTATTCTCCAGCCGTATGCTTCACGTTTACATCCAGGGTCTCTTCCGAGTCTGCACCAGAATTTCTGGTTTTCTGGGTCACGTTCACAGATTTGAATCGTCCAAGACAAAAGCCAGGAAATGAGTTCCGCAGGATCCGCAATCTACCCATTAACCGGCAAGTTCTGTCTGAAGTTGCTTGAGTACCGTAGGGTCTGTTTTGTCAAGGTAATTGAACTTGAACACATGTGCTCCTCCACAGACCCTCTCCGCTTCCTGCAGCGCACTTGCAATACTTGTTGTGAGCTGAAGAGTGCGCACTAGATCATGTTCGTACAGCTAGAAACCATTGAGCGACGTCAATACGCAGCACATAAGATAGACGTACCGATTTGCGACGGTCGTACTCCAAGGTCCCTACAGACTCGGCATAATACGATGCCGGGATATTGTCCACATCCCAGTAGAGATTGAGACCGCTAATAGATACATCCAATCAGGCGGCATCAGCGATATTTATTGAGAACTGACCCGTCTTCGCCATCCTCAGTGTGGTTCCGACTTTCCCTCACTTCATAGAGGACGTCGGTCCAAAGATTGAAGATCTCATTCGGTACACGCTCGAGTACCTCGGGACGACCAGTTGAGACAAGAGACGCGATCCCGAGAGCAAGAAGTTTGCGGTGCCGTGGCTCCGACATATGGTCAAACTGACAGGCAGATAAATAAGATTCGAAGTGCAACAAGAAAAACAGAACGTAATACCTGTCTCCAAAACTGATCCAAGATAATTTCCCAGACCTTTGCTTCGTGTACGTTGTCAACTTGGGCTGCGGCAGATACGAGACGAATGAACATCTCGCGATCCGTCAGCGCGATCCGGGCGAGGACAAAGACACACTCCGTCAGCATGGTGGAGGAGCTCTGTCGTATGGCTGAACACTACACGACCGAGCACAGAAACAAATCCCTACATCATCATCTCCAAGAATTTTGATAATGTGATCGAAGAAGCCGGATCTATGTACTGGTTCCCCCCATAGCGAGGAGGGAGCCAGTTGCATCATAAAGTTCATGCAGTTTAGAACGCCTTTCTGGTTCGTCTGGAGGGCTTGGCCACGCATGACACTCATGACTGCATTCATGAGGTCCAATGAATAGTTCTGAAGGAGTTGTCGGTGACGAGGGACAGGGGTATTCTACCAACATACCTGCAGAACAAGGAGCGCATCCACAAAGAAATAGGATTCTACAATAAATGTGATCTTCCCCAATAGGTCCAAATTACTTGCGAGAAATGCCATGGCAAGAGGGAATAGTTGGAGGAGATTCGAGGTAGAAGTACTCTGGAGGGTCGTGGAGTTTCGAAGCGCAGCAAGCCAGAGGTTGATGCCATCTTCGTCCAGGTAGATGGCCACCTTCACGTAGAATTGAGCGGTTGAAGAGTGATCAATATAAAGACTCACCCCAGGCCCCAAACTTTCATGGACCAAGGGGACCACGAGCGGTGCGAGAGAAGCGGAATATTCCTTGGATGACTACGGTGCCTTCAATAAAAAGCGGTGAATCACGCAAGGACGAACACACTATGATCAAACTCTTCACAACCTGGAGCAGCTGTGCCTTGAACAGCCACTGTTCCCCAGCAGAAGTCCCTGAAAACATACAGTCAACTATGACTTACCAGCCAGCAAGGTGTACACACATAAAGTGGGGATCTGTTCTGCAATCATCTGTATATGCGGGACGATCTGTCGGTCGACACATTCAATAATTACATTCAGGCTCCTTGCGAGTCGTTGTTTCGTCTCCATTGTGTCTGCTTCGTTCATAAGCCTCGTCAGCTCTGTGATGGTGACAGGTAAGAAGGGAGCGAAGACGGCCGCGTCAAAACTGAGGGTCTAGTAGGTCTCAGTTCTATGATCATTGCGTAATCGTAGGTTTACCCACATCCACACATTCCCGTACCGCATTGGCAGCAGTGAGCCGAACAACAGCATCTGACCCGGAGCTCCTGTCTTGTAACAGGTGGACGAGAATTTCCCAAATAACAGGATCTGACGCAGGTGCACACATATCGCTGATCCATTTGCCAATCAACCATGCAATGCGACGCTTGATAATTGGAAAGCTGACTCATTGTCAGATGCCGCGAAATGCATTGATTGAACCTTACTTTGGATTTGTCTCTCTTGCTTCAATGATAAGTTTGTGACGCATCCATTCGCTGAACGGAATGACATCACGAAGCTTAGTAGCGCATCTTCCTATTGCACAATACAGCGCTTCTTTTTGAATAACGCTCGCTATATCCGTGGTCGATTGCTCTACGACAGGAGGGTGAGCGAACGCTACACAGAGACACCCGGAAATTGGAAGGCTTACCAATCATGGTTTTGAACGTCGATTCCATCAATGGGACAACGTAGTCCCGATATTGTGCCGCGAGCGTCATGAGGACGCGTTCCCCACAGGGCTATACCATTTAGACACATACAGAGATCACGGAACGCGAGAACATACGCGAGGCTCATATTCCCATAGTTCGTTTTCTTCTTCGTTAACCCACTCTTCAGGGTCAGCCAACCACCCCTCGAGATCAGATGGATTGAGAGGAATGAAACGTGTGACAAGCAACCGGACTGAATCTTCGACAAACTGCTGTGACAGCGCTGTAGATGGGATGTCAATGAAACAAGGGTCACGCCAGGAATTGCCCGTACTGGTCTCGGTGACTGGACCGCCTTTTCGGAAAGGGGTCCACCTGGCAAGGTTTTCCTTGAAAAGGACCATCGCTTGGACAAGGAATCGGACTGGGTATACAGCAGCAGATGAATCTAATGTCGAGGAAACATGGGTTAGGATCTAGGGACTCTTTCCGACAACTTTCTCGTACCTTGAATCATGTCTCCCGAGCGATGATTGGTAGCTTCTACAACCTTTGACCAGTAGTACAAAACCATGTCGTTACACCCTGGGAGTTGGACAAAATTTGCAGCATCAAGTTGCTGTAACCTTCTAAAGAATTTGCCGAAATCGCGAATATGACGAGTTAATCGATCGATGGAGAGTGTCGTGATTGGATCGGAGGCCGACATGGTTCGTACGGCGAGAACAAGGCTGATACGTAGCTCTGAAAGCGCCCTAAGCTGCACGGTAGAACTCTGAAATAATTGAAGGAACTACGACAGAGAGGTCAAAGGATTTGATTGGGCGTTGACACGATACTTACCCATTCCTTGAGTTCCGCGAGGTCGTTTTTCTCGTCCCTAATGATGCGGGGCCATGACCATGATGCCATGTTCACGAGACATTTGTAGACAAGGTGAGCTACAGTGATCAATGCGACAGTACGTTCTTGACCTAGCAAGCCATTTATGCTCAGTATTGTTGGAGAGAGTTGGGAATAGTATGCGAGGATGATGTTCCGTAGCTGGTCCGTGATCTGACGATGAAGATGGACAAGGAGTGCAATGGTAGGAGGCGGCCAACATACCTGAAACATTGTCTTGATGCCTGTGAGCATTTTCGTGCTGGAAAATTCTTTGATGACGGAGCCGAGGACTTTCAAACTACGTCTCAAGGAAAGTGTCGACTGCATGGTGACATTCGGGGAGCTGGCCAAGGCGAGCAAGCCGCTCTCAACGACAGGCATAAGTTGTGTGAAGAGAAAAGGCCTAATACGTCTCCGTCATGAACTTCAGACAACTGAACGGCGTGTCCGGACGCACCAATTGTGAGGATAGTCCATCCGGGCGATTTTTGCGACAATCAGCTCATTACATTCGGCAATCTGTTACTGGAAGATTAATGGGACACGAGAGTAATCGAAGATGAACGAACAGTGTCATCTGCCTCGGACAGGAAAGCAAAGGAACGATGACGGATTTGTGTGCGGTCATCTTCGCTCAAGAGCCTGAAAGAGTGATCAAAGGGGCGGGTGGCGGGGTGGCAACGGAGGACTGACTTTCTGGATCTCCAGTGAGATAGAGCAGCGTTCTTGAACTGAATGATACTCTGTTGTCTGACCTGCAGAGGTTGAGAGAGATCCGCTGCAACACGGTGGAGGGCATTGTAGGTGCCAGCATGGGTGTCGAGGAGGGCTTTGAGGCGGTCAGTGGATGCTTTGAGCTGTTCTGGAATCTGGGACGCGGCGAGTGTGATTGTCTGCAAGAGCTCGTCGTCGTTGACGGTGGGCGTCGCGGACGGGTTCATCATCGATCGCGAGGCAGTCAAGTGACATGAAAGGAGTCGTGAGACGCGTCGGTGCCCATTAGGGACAAACAAAGGCAAAGAACGCGTCCCTATGGAACACGTCGACGACGGTGAGTCTACCTTCAACGCCCCCACAACCCCTCATCACGTGCAAAGCCGCATTAGAGCTGTCCCGCTTTGCGTATGAAACCCTCCCGTCCTCGCGCGCGCCCGGCCCCCCGCCATCCCGACCCGCCCCGCTCGTCAGCAAAGACCCCCCCGACTACTTGCCCGACTCCCAGCTCACTCGGCTATCCAGATGCATCGGTTGCGGACTAGAATGGACCAGCAGGAAAACAGCCAAGCAGAAGCGCACGCACATCAAACTTTGCGCAAAGAAACATGCATTGACCACAGATACAGTCAGGATTCTCATCCAAAACGAAACCGCCGCCTTGTCCCCTTCTCTGAACCCATCTTCACGCAATGACGCCACTCTGATGGATTCGGTCGTCCCCACCAGTACAATTAAAAAGTCCAAACGCCACCAAGTCCTTCCCACTGTCAGGCCCCTCCCAGAGACACGCGACAGCATCTTGGCCAGAGCCAAGGACATCCTTGGACCTACCAACGGCCAGACAGACCCCCAGCTAACCCAGCAATTCGGTCAGAGCGCGTTAGCATGTCGAAATACACAACATCCAGAACGTCAAGCGTTGCTCGACGTGAATAGGTCCACGGAAGAACCACCTTCTACCCAGCCCTTTGGAGCAAGCTCTCTACGCGGAAGAAAAACTGCAGAACGGTTAGGCAACAGTTGTGAAGAATCCGCTTGTCTCCAGCTTGGTCCTTCATCGTTTGCACAACAAGGTGCTGTTGTGTCAAACGAGCGCGTGAGTGTCTTTTTCCGTGTTTGTCTTATCCGCCGGGACCCTGAGTTGTGGAGTTCATCTCATGTCCTCATCACAAGCGCAAGCGGTCTGCCTCACCGCCTCCTCCGGTGGCCAACAACTCTAGGGTTGTGAGGCGACGTGTGACACCCACACGTGCTGTCGACGCTCTGACCTAGCAATGGGAGATATTCCCGTACTACTCTGGCTTCCTTGTCAACCTCTCGTCAGGCACTATAATCTGTTGCTACCCACTTTAGTCCCATCTGTATCACATTACCACACCTTTCCGAGTAACACGCGCAGTCAATGTCGTATATATATATACCGAGTGTCGCAAAGGACCCACATTGAATTGTCCTTACTACCTGCCCTCTCCATGCTCTCCCCATGACATCCAAACAGCCCGCCAATATTTGCGATACTCATATCTCAAGTATTTCAGAGTCTGGAGACAGTGGTGTGGACGGCACTCCAGGACAGAGTCGGGGCGAGAAAGGGAGCGACTGTGACGTGCACGTACATGCCGAGTCAGACACATGCACCAATACTTCTGACGAGTTCGACTGGGACGAAGAACCCTCAGATCTAGAAGAAGAAACCCGTCGAAGCAAGCATGCGCGTAGAGGCAGGGCCCTCTGGCTCGCGTGTATGAAGCTGACTCGTCCTGTCCGGACACTACTGGTTGCGGTCATCGGCACCGCGTTTTTCATCACCCCGCTTTTGGTCGTGGAGCTCAAGTATAAAAGCAGCGGTGTACGCTCTCAAGTGTACGCATGGTCCTTGTGGCTCTCTATTATGTGGGCGGCGTCTTGTGTGACCTATCTGGTTGTCGACCTGTTACCGGACACTATTGTTACCATCATCCTGCTCCTCGGTGGTCAAGTCGAGCGGTTGAAGACGCAAGTAGAGGTGTGTCATCACCTTGGTCATCCATTCATTGTTCTTCCTGACCATGACATCCCAAAGCTCACATTAGCGGTATCCGCTTGGCTAAAGTTGCTTCTTGACGTATCGTGGGCATGGATAGCTTTGTCTGTGATTCGAGCCTACTACCACCCTCCAGGGTCGTACTGGGTCATCATCAACCGTGTCATGCAGGTATTCTTGATCGCATGTCGTCTTGTTAGTACTCTACATGTGATCTTAACAGGCACTTTTTTCCGCCGCGGTGATCCTTTTCGCGGAAAAGCTTTTTCTGAGATTCGTTGCCATCAACTTCCACCGGCATGCGCTCGCTGACCGATTGGCCGAGAATCGACTGGGGCTGAAAGCCCTCGATCTCCTTTCAAATGCACAACCTGTGTCGACCATTCGAAAAACAGCCCACGGAAAGAAAGGTTCCAGGAATCCACTCAGCTCAATAGGCGCGTCACTCGATCTCGGAGGACTAACAGGTGCTTGGACACATCGGAAGGGCCCCAGCGGTGCGTCAGGGTCATCCACACCCCACGATTCTCCTCCCCACGAGCAGGACGAGTCTGCTTCTCACCATCCCCCGGAGAAGAAGCGCCACGGATTGAGTCGAGCGGAAACGAGGCGCCGCCGACGCAGATTCATGGCGTCTATCATTGTTGATCAGGTTGGCGGAGCCATTTGGCAAGTGGCATTAAAAAATTCCAAGTTTCGAAAGGACGGAGAATTGGGGGGACTCCACTCGGCCAGGAAGTTGGCAAGGAAATTGTTTGAAGCCTTGAAGGCCACAAATCCTGAGAGATCTCACCTTGTCGTAGAGGGTGCGTGGAAAAACTTTGTGTGACGCCTGTGATTTTTGTAATGGATATTTGTTTCCTTAGACTTCTATCCGTACTTCCGGTCCACTTCGGAGGCTGTCTGTGTCTTTCTTCAACTCCCGAGTACTCGAGCTAATTCTCTAGGTAGCATGCGGCATTTGCCCTTTTCGACAAGGATGGAAATGGTGATATCAGTAGACCTGAGATGAGAGAAGCCGTACAAAGAATTTATAGAGAACGCAAAGCACTGACGGCAGGTCTCAAGGTGAGAAGGACCGAACACTCGGAATGCCTCGCCGTTGACAACACGAATAGGACGTTGGTTCAGCGGTGGCTAAGCTTGACGCAGTCCTTGTCTGCATCGCACTCCTCTTCATCGTGTTCGCTTGTTTGCTCATCTTCGATCGAAGCGACACGTTGGCCTCGCTAGTACCCCTCGCAACCATCACTCTTGGATTCTCGTTCATCTTCGGGCATTCAGCCCAGACGTTGTTTGAATCCGTAAGGTATTTTGCAAATGCTAGAGACAATTGCTGATCACGTCGCCAGCTTATTTTTATCTTCTCCACGCATGTGTTTGACGTAGGGGATCTAGTCATGATCGACGAGCAGTACCTTGTCGTCAAGGAGTTTGGCCTCTTCTCCACTATATTTAGACGGGTTGACGGCCAGGAGATCATCGTGCCGAACTCCCTACTATCCAGCACCAAGCTGGTTCACAACATGCGCCGCAGTACTTCCATGTACGTTGTATCCAATCTCAACGTGCGCGAGACTCATTGTTGGCAGGTGGGAGAGTACAACCATCACGATATCCTATAATACCTCCTTGGAAATCGTCGAACAGCTCAAACAACGAATTCAGGCTTACGTTGTCACAAACAACCGCGAATGGTCGAACTGTAATGTCAATATCAACAAGATGGAGTATCAAAACGCCATTGATCTCACTATATCTATTGAGCGCAAGTGTACCGTCGTGTAAATGCGTTACGCAGTGTATACTCATTTTGCTCCTTGTAGATCGTTCGAATTGGCAAGACTGGGGAGCGCGCTGGGAGCGCAGAAACGAGTTCATGCGTTACCTCAAGACTGTCTTGGAAGAGCTCGATCTGAGGTACACGCTCCCTATACAGCCGGTGCTTCTACCTAACGGAAATGGGTCACCAACCACTGTTCATCTCCGAGAAACAATTGCGTGAGGGGTCATTTTGTTTGATAACATGTACTATTTGCCTTCCGTTCCAGAAGACACTGACACTGCCTGGCGAGGGATGTGCTGTATTGACAGGGTCCATGTTGTTTGCTTCACAAGTCATATGTAATCCAGCTAGTGTTCGTTATGGATCTACCCAAGGCCTGTTGAAGGCGGATATTCTACGAGTTACGTACCAATCATTGATACATCTAGATGATGGTCACCTACGCGCGGGTGTCGCAGGACACGAACGTCACAGATCTCCAAGAGCAACGGAAGACAACCCCGCTACTTCTATGACACCTCCGACTAGATGCAAGCTACCAGTAACAAGAATCTGCGTAGGTTTCGTGGCCGAGAGTTCTCGAACTTTCCGTATGGCATGTTCAATGGAGGGCAAAGAATGGACCGCATCCACGGGGAATTCTTTCACTATATTTGACCAGACTTGTTTGAGATGATCTTGGGTGCTTGGCCCAGTGTGCTCGGCGGTAACCAATTTGACCGAGGTCAAATCTACGTGAGATAGGTAAAGATACGAAGAGACACATCCCCTAGGTTACTTACCGCCTTTAAAGTGTCCATCACAGTAGGTAACATTACTGCAGAATATAACTTGGTCGAAGAAAGAGCTTGCTTCCTCAGGGCTCCCAAGAGCTAAGAGCTGTGTCTTGATCTCATTGAACATAGTCCTGAGGAAGACCTCGCCTGAGCGACCGTTAGTGCAGTTGAAGATCAGGACACGTAGCGGGTGGCGCGGATCAGCCGTAGGTCTACTGCATATTATTACCGAGTTTTAGGCATTGAATTACGGGTACTTACTCCGAGATGCTAACACTAGGATTGGCGAACCATTCGATGCAATATTTGAGGCTTTCCTCCGTGTGCGCACCATCAAGATACCAAGTCGTCGTCGAGCGGCTAGGGTCCAATATTGTTTGACAGCGGCCAGGCCACTTGGTATTCTCCAAGCCAGTAACGAAGTCGTCAGGTATCAGGTCCGGATGCGACCGATCATCCATTTTGCAAATAAATGTACGGGCAAGTTCTACTGCAAGACTCGCATTTGACAACTGGTGTCTACCCGAAAGGCCTGGATAGAAAGGTTAGCGGAGGAAAGGGAGTGAAAAATGATTTCCCCGCGCCTAATTTGATATCTTTCAAAGCAGATAGGTCCTTCGCAACCCTGAATTCGGAAGCCTATGGACATTTATATTTTAGTAATAATTCAAAAAGCAGTGCTTGTGACGTGCCTTGACATTTGTTGCAGTTTCTCTGAGGATAGCCTCTAAGTCAGTAGATGGATGGTGTTGCTCAACAGTGAGAGCGGGCACATCCTCCTTGTAAATTCCAGCTTTCTGACGCGTGATGGCCTCGATGGTACCTCCCAGTACTGCGACGTGGTCCATTCCAAGAGTGGTAATCCCAGTCACGACTGGTTTTGGAACGACGTT
>JBBPRB010000365.1:0-17569 GCA_038092815.1 Hortiboletus rubellus
CTACTGATGCTGAACCTAAGTCTACAGAATATCAGAATATTCTTCTACTTGCCGATGTTCCATATTCGTCGGCACCTGGAATGTAAATGGCAGGGTAAAGCAAAGAATACCATTCTCATTTCCGTTGACGCGAACATTCAGTGTACAGCCTCCATCGGAAAGCTTAATTCCTTGGTTATTCCCTCGAGACAGTGAGTTAAATTAACGAACACTATGTGATTATGGTGGAGTGGGTCTGACCGTTTCGCTGGTGTAGACTTTCTCGAGTAAGATTCCTCATCAAGGGGAAAAGCCTCACTGACATCCAGTTCCATAGGCCGGATATATTTGTGTTGGGTTTCCAAGAGATAGTCCTTCTCACTGCTCAACAGATTGTCCAGACCGACCCAGAAAAAAGGTGCTTTACGTTGCCCTAGTGATTCGACTCGCTGCTGACTGAACGTGTACAGGCGGATATGGGAACATAGGATCATGGAAACCATTAATGGCCAGTCAAAGGCTCCAGGAGAATACGTCCTACTGCGTAGCGAGCAGGTATTTACTTTCGGGTCCCGTTTTCTTTTGCTCTGAGGTAATGTTCTACTCGCAGTTGGTCGGCACCGCTCTTTTTGTTATAGTTAAATCAGAGCTAACCTCTGTAATTCGCAATGTCGAAGGTGCTACTCGAAAAGTGGGTCAAATTGTCTGCACTATGGCTGTTCGTTGACTTTGATTAGACGGGTCTGCGGGGAATATCAGGAAACAAAGGAGGGGTTGGCGTTCGACTGGACTACCACGATACCAGCTTTTGCTTTGTCACCGCCCATCTGGCCGCTGGACACTCCAATGTTGAAGAACGCAACGCCGATTTCTGGACAATTACAAAAGGATTGCACTTCCTCAAAGGGAAAACAATCGCAAGCCACGAGTACGTTCGTAAATGAGGGAAGAGATATTTCCTCACCAAAGTTCCGCAGCAATATCATATGGCTAGCTGACACCAACTATCGCATTGGCCTTCCCAATGAAAGCGTCAGGTCTCTCGCGATGGAAAGAGATTATGATCCACTTGTTGGATCAGACCAGGTAGGCCTCCCACTCTCTGGGGGATGCCAAAAGCAAACCATGTATACAGCTCAGAATAGTTGTTGAGACCGGCGAGGCTTTTGCAGGGTACGATGAAGGGCCTCTGCTGTTCCCTCCCACGTACAAGTATGACGTTGGGACGGACAACTATGACTCGAGCGAGAAAATGCGGATACCTGCTTGGACTGGTATGTACCCTCGGCCACCTTTATCATTACCCTGCTTCACTCGCGCTATAGACAGAATCTTGTTTCAAGGTGGCCTAGACTTATCCGTCTATTCGCGAGCCGAACTCCGAGGGTCTGATCACCGGCCAGGTAATTTACTTGAAGTTCCTCTTTACTACAGGGCTTGAAGGCATCCTTCTATTAGTTTTCGCGCTATTCCGAACTGAAGTGCGGGTTATTGATACGGTAAAACGCGCCACACTCTCTCGTTTGGTACTTGAGACTACCTTGGCCGCCGTTCCGGGTGAGATGCTCGAAGAAAAAATTGCGGCTCTTGCTTTGCCATCCGACAAAGACGACTGTAAGGCTTCGTGTCCTGAAACTTCCTTATCCCTGAAATGCTATGCAACAGTGCCCGCTCCGAGTTCAGATGATTTGCATTGGTGGGATAAACTTGGTGAGTATTACTTTGACATCCGCTTTGGATGGCTAGACGGAGAAGCTTGTAGAACTCGACAAGGGGAGCTTGGTCATTTCGCCTCCATTACTGGAGGCAGCTACCGCCAATCCCTTTGATTCACCAGGAGACTCGCCCTTATCATCGTGCCCATCATCAGACGAGGAACTCTATTCACACGCAGCTGACCTTCCCATACCTATCACCCCTGAGCCAGTAATGCGTAGAAATACTAATGTCCCTGAGCCCGGGAGATAGTCGAATAGAGATTTTTTCCCCTCGCAGTGGTGGTGTTAAAATATGAGAACTGCCAATCTGCACAGGTAAATGATATAATCGAGGACAGAGACCGCTAAATGAGCCCTTGCTTCTTCAAATCCTCGTATGTCTTCTTATTGTATACATTACCCTCATCATCTTCAAGTTCCTCCATCGTTTCTTGCTCGAATATTTCGTGCCTTCCTTCCCGTTTCAGCTTTTCTGCCACTAAGGATAGATGTCAGTGATAGATGTCAGTGTTAGTAGGTCTCAAGTGAGTTGCACAGAGAGAATAAACGCACATGAGAGAGCATCCTCTATGCGAGTGATTTCGTGGAAATGCTTCGTGTTCGGCAAACCTAAAGCCCGCATACCGAAAGCATGCCGGGATTCCTGTGAATGGTGATTAGGTCGCATGATCAAAATCTTCCTTGGGCAAGGTACCTGAAAGTGTCGGTCGAAGTTTTTCCTATTGTGGATTGCACTATGAGTGACTATCGGCTAATGTTGGAAGACCCCCGTACCTTCCCATGTATACGTGGTCGGAACATATTTCGCATCGGTACTCGACACCGAGACCATGTAACTTGTACAGCCAATATGGGATCGGCTTTCCGTCCCAACCGAGGGGGAGTTTGAGTGGGTTGTAAATCCTTTCCTCTTCCTCTTCCTCCTCGCCTGCGCCATCTCCATTGTTCGTGGGGGCAACGGGAGGCTTTGATTGTTCGAGTAGTTCCTGCTCACGCTCGCGTGCGGTAAGGGAGAAGCGGCGTTCCACGTTGGATTTCGTCTCATTGATTGTGGAAGCGAGCATGGCAAGTAGGGAGACGGAAAGTTGTGTGAAAAGCGCAGCATTTCGTAACCTGATCCGCCATGAACTTGACTCGTTGGATGTTGTAGGAGGTATATGAACGCCGTTTGGATTTTGTGGCGGCTCGCTGGAGGCGACTTGCTTAGCGATCGCCTTGACATGCTTTTTCGAAGTCAAGTGTGCGTCATACACTGTTTGCTTGGAGTAGCTTCTTTGACCTATGATCGATGAGATAAATGGACGTATGGAACCAGCGAGGAAGCAGCTCACAAGCAGAGCACCATATACCTCCTGCTTCCTCCAAAGGTACACGCATGCTACTCTGATCTTCCCAGTCGGCACCAAATTCTCCTGCCTCCCATTTCGTCTGAAACTCAGCTTCGTCCTCACGGTGTTTTGAGTCTATGTCTATAAGTGGTTGCGTCCGCTTGATAAAGGATAACAGGTAATCGTGCAAGTTCCGAATGTAGCTGAGACGAACTGAGTATGGTGATCTACACCTATGACAAGAGTGCACTCACATCTCATACTCTTTGGAATTCCGCGTAGCCTTGGGAAGTTCGTTGTGCAGTGTGCCATTTTGGGTTGCCAGAAGAACGTCCAAATACTGCAAGTAAGGCAGTCTCTTCGTGATGTTTTTCAAGTTGTTGTAAGCGGTGTGGTTTGCATACAGGTCGACATATTTCCCGTATGCTTCTTCTCCGGAGAACATCAGCGATACAGCTGGACGAGTAATGAGTGAAGCGTCCCAGGTGGTATATGCTTAGGTACGCACGGTCCTCCTCCTCGAACTCCTCGTCTATCCCATCCTGATTTCCTTCCTCAAGGAGAGCAGCGAGCTCTAGTTCAAAGGCTCCTGCTGCAACATCAGGATACTTGTTGTAGTGGTCCTGAATCTTCACCAACCGCGCGTAGAATTCGGAGAGGTCACCTGGCTGGGCCGGTGCAGTAAGCGCATCGAGCTCAGCCTTGTGGGCGTCTTCGTCATCGTATTGAGTTTTGAGTGAGGCCACGCGAGAAGAAATGCGGCTCAGCACTTGAGCTGCTTTATGCTCGGTCTGCAACTTGACTTCATGGGTCAGCTGGTTTCTGGACAGGAGGGAATAGAGCGCTATTTCGTAGCGCTCAATTTCTTCGTGGGCTTGTCGTTGTGCTTCAATGATGGAGTCCATGACCTTTCATGCAAAGGGAAACAGCGTCAGTCCGTTCTGGGGAAATTATTAGGTCGCCTTCAAACTCCGCCACCGCTCTCTACTACACCCCACAAAAAAACTCACCGACAATGTCTGGGATCAACGCCGGAGATGAGGTGAAGTCGTCCCCGAGGCAGTCTGGGTGCATTGTTGACGTACCCTTGCAGAAACTTATATTTGAGTCCTCGGAGGCCGTTTCGGTGGTGTCTACTTTTGACGACCTTAACTTGAAGGAGGACCTTCTCCGTGGAATCTACGCTTACAGTCTGTCTTTGCCTGAAACTTTCCTCTCCGAATCTCACATCCCCTCCAGATTTTGAAAAGCCTTCTGCCATCCAGCAACGCGCCATATTACCCATCACTCAAGGACGCGACGTCATCGCTCAAGCGCAGTCGGGAACCGGTAAAACTGCAACCTTCTCGATATCCATTCTCCAATCCATCGATGTTTCTGTGCGCGAAACCCAAGCACTTGTTCTCTCCCCGACAAGAGAACTTGCTACTCAAATCCAATCCGTCGTCCTTGCTCTCGGTGACTACATGAACGTCCAATGTCACGCATGCATTGGAGGGACATCTATCGGTGAGGACATCCGAAAGCTGGAATACGGGCAGCATGTGGTGTCAGGCACTCCGGGACGTGTCTTTGATATGATTCGCCGGAGAGCTCTCCGGACACGGAACATCAAGATGCTCGTCCTTGATGAAGCAGACGAGCTGCTAAATAAAGGATTCAAAGATCAAATATACGACGTTTACCGGTACCTTCCTCCGGCAACGCAAGTCGTATTGTTGAGCGCTACGCTCCCCTATGACGTGTTGGAGATGACCACTAAATTCATGACCGACCCCATTCGAATCCTGGTAAAGCGTGACGAATTGACGCTCGAGGGCATCAAACAGTTCTTCGTGGCTGTTGAAAAGGAAGACTGGAAGTTCGACACGCTATGTGATTTGTACGACACACTCACCATTACCCAAGCTGTGATTTTCTGTAACACTCGACGAAAGGTTCGGGTCTGGCTAAAATGCTGTCAATTGTGCTTATCACAATAACAGGTTGATTGGTTAACGGAGAAGATGAGGGCCGCCAATTTCACTGTATCCTCAATGCACGGTGAGATGGTGCAGAAGGAGAGAGACGCTATCATGGCGGAGTTCCGCGGAGGAACATCGTAAGTCATAACCCTCCGTACTCGGGAATTCTTATGGAAAGTTATAGGCGCGTGCTTATTACAACTGACGTATGGGCCCGAGGGATCGATGTTCAGCAGGTGTCACTCGTCATTAACTACGATCTCCCAGCGTAACCGCTTTTTCCTTGACATTTTACATATTTCTAATTGTGTCCTTCACAGGAATCGTGAGAATTACATCCATCGAATTGGACGTTCAGGGCGATTTGGTAGGAAAGGTGTTGCTATCAATGTACGTTGCACACCTCTCTTCTTCGCCAACTTCTCACCCAGGGTTTCTTAGTTCGTGACGGTTGACGACGTACGCATCCTCCGTGACATCGGTAAGACCAATTTATCCCGTTCTCCGCTCTCGTAGTCATGCCTTTCCTGCAGAACAATTTTACAGCACCCAGATAGTAGGTCATTTCATGTCATCACAATGAACCACCCTCAGTATATATTTCAGGATGAAATGCCGGTCAATGCTGCGGAACTTATCTAGAATGTATTCGGGCTGAATAGGGTGTAGGAGTCACTTGACAGCGGCTCTCACCTATCTGATTACCTCTCACCTGTTTCGTTGTGTACTCTCGATGTCCTTCTATCATTGTGGTGTTTGCACCTCTTTATGTTCCTGTGTCCATCAATCTTATCAAGCACTATTGTTCTCGGCTCCTGGCTAACCAACAGAGGCGGGTCCGACAAACAGGACCCTTGAAGTTTCATGAAGTTCATAGTCGAGTTGATTGTTTGATGCGGTGACGCACTGTTCGTCATGTCGAACAGGCTGGCGCGGCACCGTGACTGGAGTAGCATGTGTTCGAATGGCCATAGGGGTGGCCCACGTGGTAGCATTCGATGAATAAATTCCCTGAGCCCGGATCCCCGTTTGGCCACTCCCGGTACTCAGCCGATTATTCGGAGCAAACTTACTTTGGTGATTTTCGTATTTAGCTAGAAGGTATAGATAGCACAAAACCGGTGATCGGATGAAATTTGGTTTGGGGTCGAATGCTTTTAGACGACTTGGAGGGCTACATGAAACCGGCTGCTGGCGGACATTTGGAACTGGCCGTAAAGACAGCATAGAAAGGGATGCAAGAATTGTTATCCCTAAATTTTCTAGGAGGTCGCCGAGGGTTTCGATCCTCACTGCCTTCGGATGGTGTTTTGCGGCGCTCTTGCACGGAAGCAAGAGTATGTGAAGCGAGTGGGGTAAATCGTGCGATCAGCGGAATGGTCTCACCCATGGAGGCGTGATCGGAACTCCACGGAGTGCCCTCTGCAGGCCCAACTAGGGAGGCAGTCTGCCTGTGGCGGAGACAAATAACATACACCGCAATAGCCTTGCAGTGAGTTGTATATATCGTCTCAACACCTCTGGAGAGTACAACCTTGGAATTGAGGACAGATCCGTCCGTTCCCCCTCCAGGCCCCAGGCTCAGGGTGAAGAGTGGTCTGGTCTAGGAATATCAATACGACTTACTAATCCGTGGGTCGGACAATAGCAGACGGAAATCGTCCTGCGACGTTCCTGGTTGATGAAACCAATGGATTGTGATACAAGTCATTGAATCAATTGATCTGTGCTTCACAAAACTTTCACCCAAGGGTTGAAATCGCCAGAGAAACGTACCGAGTTGTTGACCCTGGATTCTGTGGGCTTCAAGGTGGAACATGGCACCCCTCGGGGACGTCTGTATAGCAGGGCGCGGTAGCTAGGTTCGGGCCGGCGAGCCTGGGCTGGTCAATGCAGGTTGACAAGGGGTAACGAGACAGGAACGCAGTTGGGCGTGATAAACACCCTGAAACAGCGACGAGGATCTGCAGGGATCTGCATATCTTTTCTACATAGCCTAGGTTTCACCCTCGTAGTATAAATCCGAAATGTCAATCGGTTCCTTAAACGGGGAGACCGCATCATAGTTGAGACAGTCTCGCAAGTGATGGTGAAGCGAGCTTCAAGCACGGAATGACGATCATGAAACCCCTTCGCAAGATGAAGTACAGCCTGCTAAACTTGTCAGGGGTGATCGCAGTCAAGGTTATCTCAGGAAGTCGATGGCCCTTTTAGGATTCAGGGAATAGAGTTGATGAGAGCAGCCATGCGCGGGAAGTAAACAAAGAGGCAGCAAAAGCAGACTTGAAGTCCAATACCACGTGGTCGCCTTTTCATTGGTTCTGTAACACCCCACCAAAGAGAAAAAAAGGTATATACGGAGGCACTGTCAAATGAATTGTTTCGATCTCTTCGCATGCTCAAATATTTCTACCTGGGCGGTGAGACTATCAGCTGGGAATGGGTGAAAGGGTGATACCTGTTTCAGCACGACCCTCTTCGTGGATGCGTTGTGGAAGTGTTGTCTTCTGACGAGACTCGAGTTTCAACGACATGGGCGTTTCCGGCAACAACATCCGCAGACGTTAACCTTGGCCCATTGCCGCCCATCCGGATCCGCTATTCTACGTCGTGCGACCGTCTCTGAATTGGTTGTCAGACTGCCGGAGGACGGATGACGTGAACGGGCAGTCTTGCCTGCTATCCCCATCATGTCGGCATGCAGTGAGAGAAGGTATAAAAACGACGGACCTGCATGCTACCCTCTAACTCAGTGGTCGGTATGTGTTACTGGAGAAGGTGCGTAGCACATTTTACCCGCGCTGCCAAGTCTTACGTCGTCTTTCAATATGAAGAGTGCGGAACACTTACAGAGTGTAAGTCCACCCGCACCTTCTGTAACAAAAGCATCCTCTGAGCATATCACAGGTGTGGACATATCGTAACCCTAGTAAGACATACTGCCTTGTTTGTTCATTGTTACTCACCATGATTTTGAATAGCCAGATGAAGAAGTGGGTTAGCCTCCGCGCTATAGAGATATGGCTAAGGTTACGCCCTTTAGATTAAGTGCGATTTGCGCAATTGCAGATTCAGTCCCAGGCACTCCCCAAACTGTGTTCCACCGCAATGCACCAAAGCATGTTGGCAATAGTAGGTCCTTCACTTACGCTTACGGTCCGTTGAACTCACCGATACCATCCAACCAAGCCACCAGTACCCTCAACAGTATGGTATGGCGTCGACATGTTCAATTCCAGAACGTGTGAATGACTAATATTTAATTCAGCACCACAAATAGACAAGAAATGCCCAAAGTGCAGTGGGTTGGGTTGATTAGGCGTTGTTACGGGATGACTTGTTGCTCTGTCAAACTAATGCGACGGACGTTACATTCTCCGTAGAATCTTTTATAAGCACGCTGTAGAAATCTATGGTCTCAAATAAATGGGACGCTTATCATCCATAATTGGTACACAACTTGGGGTGTGATGTTGGTAATCACGCGTCATTCCTACAGAGTATGGATGTGCGAGTCACGTCTAGTTAGTCGTCTCCAATGTTATGTTTCTTCTTGAGCTGTGCAAGTTCCTCTTCTCTCCGTGCTAAATCAGCCTTTGCTGCTGCTGCATCTTGTTTGGCAGGCATATGGTAAAGAACGACGATATACCGTTCTTGTAAATGGAACCCATTCAGGTGATCGAGCGCGTTCTTTGCCTGTATGGACGAGTCAGCAAATCACGCGTGAACAACGAAGTCGCTTACATCCATCACGTCGTCAAATACAACAAACGCAGTACCTTTAGTTTTTGGTTCATTTCCGATACGAATCTGCCGAATGCTGCCGTAGCGGCCGAAGAGGTCATACAGGTCTTCGCCAGTGATCTGGTAGTTGAGGTTCTTGACAAAAAGAATACGGTTGGCGCCGGGTGGAAGCTTTGACTAGATGTCCACTTCGCTGAGATGAGTAATAACACAAAGGGCAAGGGACACGTACTGTTGGTCTGGGAGCAGCCATTGCGCAAGTGACAGTTCCGTGCAAGCCTTTTGATTACATAATCCGCACTAGGTGCGCGGAGTCTAGGATCGGCGAAGTGAAAACCATTTATGTAAATACTTTGTGGCAATGTTACTACGCCTACGAAACGCCAGCATGCTCTATCCACATCTGCCCAATCGTTGGCAGCTCACTTCGGGTGCGCCAAGCGTTCAACAACCGCGCACCCGCTCGGCCCACTTACACACACCACTGTGCCAGCTTCTGCATCTTCAGCGTCGGGTACAATGCACTTGATATCCTCCTCACGAGGACATGGACATTCCGAGGGCCGAGCAACGCAGACCAGGCTATCTGGACACAAATAAAAGGAACATGGAACTGCAAAACTATGAATGCCTCATCAGATAGGCTAACAATCCACACGAACCTGCTTCAGCATGCGCGGTCCATTGCGAGCCTGCATGCGGAGTTTGCTGTTGTCTTTGCTGTTGTCCCTGATGATCCCCAAACATATTGTTGAAAAATCCAAACTGCGCTGTCACGGTGGACGACAGCGAGGCGAGGAGAATCGCATTGGTGACAGGAAACCTCATTTTAACTCGGCGGTCCAGAGTCTAGTCGCGGATACTTTATGAGGTGACTGCTACACGCCACTTTGGATGGAGGCATTATATAATCATTTCGCACTACTACGTAGCTCATGCTAGTATCAGCAGTTCTAAGCCGCCGCCATACAAGATGTAGGAAGGGAAATGCTAACGGTCTCTCTCTATCATACTGGTGGGCACGTTCACAAGTTTATCATCTATCCACACCCCAGGGTGGGGGCTTGAGCCTTGGACTGCAGTACAATTTGTCTAAACAAATGACTGGCAAGTCGGGGCAGGCTGAGCTGGCATCAAGCAGAAACACTGGCAACGAAGTGAAACTGGACTTCACTAGCATCCCAACTGTATACACGACGCGAGTATATTTTGGTATATCCAATTTAACATAAACATTATGATCTCATAGGAGACGGTACAAATCAATTAACAGCATATGATAACATGACATACTCCGTAGATTCGCCATGACATCCCCACATCCCCGAGTTCGCCAACGTTTCCTATGCAAGAACAATGCATGAGTGACCGCTACCCTTATTATTTCCCGTTGCCTTCTGAACGTTTTCTCTTTTTCCTTAACGAAGTTGTCTCCCACGCGGGGAAGCTCTCATAGGTTGGCAGACCCATGATGGACTATCGTAGAGCCCGGCGTGCAGAAAGGGGAGTTCGTTCAGGATGAACAACTTTACTCGTTTGTGCGTGTGTGCTGAAACACAATGCATCCGAGCTACCGAGACCAGATAAAAGACGTTTCTTTGAACTGAACTTCTTCGCCTTCCTCTTGAGTGGCACATTCTCCTTCTCCTCCTCGGATCTATCGGCCAGGGCATCGCCATCAGATGGCACGGTCGTTCTTGGAACTGCAGGAGCCCGGCGGAGTTCTTTGTCTCGAAAAATATCGAAACCGGGATAGTGGCTAGACTGTGGGTCGATGGACGATTCAATTATCGGCCTGGGGTAAAGTTCACGGGAAGGCGAACTCCGGCGAGACGACAAAGGAGATGAAGTTCCCTGGGAACGCCCACAACTTCGAACGAGCCTAGCGCGATAATTAAATCGATTGTTCAAGAATGAAAAAGGGAATTATACCCATTCCCCAGTAGTGACGGCCTGGTTGGAGTCACTGCGTGCATGTTGGAGAGCATAGATAGCACGGGATGAGAGGGAGAAGACATGACATTGTTGGAGGGTGGGATGCCTTCTGCATCCAAGACACGGCGCTTAGCAGGGTTAAGAGGGGTGGTTCGTGAAGGAGACAATGGTCGTTTGTGGTTTCGTGGCGTTTTGCTTCCAGGAACGATGGCAGGTGTGAGAAATTGTTCCAATGAAAGGTCTTGTAGTGGCATGCGGCGAGGTGTCTCCATGATGGTCGATGGGGTGTCTCAAGGGATTCAAGATGAAGATTGAGATCAGCGGACCGCCGACATCACTCTGGCCTCGAGGCTGAACTGGTGAGACACAAAAATTGACAGTGGGAACCACAATAACAACAAATAACGGATCACACTGTTTCGTCACCTGTCACATGTCACAACAATAGCTAGTACGGCTCAGGCGCCAAGTTCAAGCGACGTGCATAACCACATCAAATACACCAGTCCCCGTGAGGTTTGGTCGACCCACCACAATATTACCCGAGGGCGTCGAAAGGTCATCAAAGTCACCAAACAGAGTTGCTTCCGACAAGAATGCTGCCGTTGTTTCATAGGACGCCTTAAGGAGCGGCGACGGATTCGTCGAAAGTCCCTTTCGGTTGAATGGCTTGTATCCACCGTCAAAAGTCTATGATCCATCAACTTAGTATATCCCTGGCGAGCCCGTGTGTGCTCACCATATAATCAGCAATCAACTCAAGATGTCTTATGTCGACATCTATCTTGTAGGCGCTAAATACTCCCCCAACCTCACGCAGGATGGCGGCGCGTGCCATCTCTACGCCATAAGTCTTCAGGATAGAATAAATATCGTTGGAGTAGATGGTGTCGTAATCGATAATACTGTCGCCTGTTCCACTTGCAAATTGCCAAATGCCACGGAAATTCGACCCATTGGTAGTAAGCTGTATTCCTAGATTTTAGAGTAGTGTCAAACCAACAACAGATCGACAAACCTGGACAGTGCTCTTGTCATCTGCAAGTTTAAAGCAATCTGCGATATCGGGAATCTCACGGATGACAGTCTTGCGACAGGCGCGCTCTACGATCCCAACCAAAAGAAGTTTTGGGAAATCGGCAGGGAACTAGACCGCTAGATAAACAACGATCTGCGGTGACCGACCAGAACACTCACTTCAAGCTTGAATGAACATGCCGATTCCGAAAATTTAAAGTTCGAAGCTTGATGAAGGCTCTCGACGAACTTGTCCGCTATGACTTCCACCTGTTCGCAAAGTGTGACAGCACCTGGCGTCTGGCCACTACCATCTTTAGCGTCTGCCTCGTCCTCTCCTTCGGAGGCATACACAGCTTCTATCGCAGCGTCGTCGAACTCATCTTCGTTCTCTTCATCAGACTCGTAGGAGGCTTGTTCTTTTCTCTGGCGCGCACGCTTGGCGTCGTCGCCATCCGCATCACCTTGTTCACCCTCCATGTCTCTCGCCTCCTCAACAGACTCTTCTCCGTCGGCATCTGCGTCTCCCACGACTGGTTCCTTGCTCGCCTTGCCTTTGCCGAGTTGTGATATCTGGCTCCTAAGATCGGCATCGAGTTTTTTCATTTCTAGTTGTATCTCGCGCTTCAGTGTCGAAGGAAAGCGAGCCCCGAACACAGCAAGAATTTCAACCGCATTGACGTCATATTCTTCAACATACTCCTCCTCTGGGTAGAAAGAGAGGTCGACGGAGAACTCCGTCCGACGCGCATCACCTTGAACGCTCAAATATTCTTTGACAGTAACCTTGTCGATGATTTGTGAAAGAACGAGCTTGCTGGCTCTCTTGCAGAAGGTGGTTACATCAGTGTCCGAAACTCCAGGCACAACGACCATGGTCATCGATGGTGTTTTAGGCTTTTGAGAGGCTGTCATCACTATCTCTCTTAGGCGAGGGATCCCTAACGTGACGTTCGCAGCACCGTGACCTACCAAGTGGATGAGTGACACTACAGGTAATTAAGAATATTACTTGCCAGCGAAGTGGAACGTGTTCAGGGTCATTTGCGTCGAAGGTTCACCAATTCTATGGCCGAATGGTAAGCATGGCACAACATGCATGGAACAGACATACCCTTGGGATGCCAATAGGCCAACTGCTTCTCCGGGCTCGACGAGGCTTCTCAAGTACTTCACGTTCATCAAGAGACGAAAGTATCGGGGTTTCATGGGATGTTGTCTGCGCTTGATCATCTGGCCCTCTTCTGATGCCTTGGACTTGATAGTCGGAGGGTTGGAGTTCAAATAGGCATCAATGGACTCGGCAAACTTCTCCGAGGTGCTTCCGAGATGGTGCCAAGGACTGAACAAGTCGAGAGCGGGAGCCATCAAGTCGCGCGGAGCTAGCGCATACTTACTGGGGCGTGCCTTGGACTGCTTCAGCACCCTCTTCATGTAAGCCGCTGCATCCTCGTCATTGATCGCACCCGCGATGTTCTTCGGTTGATACAGGTTAAGAAGAGTGTTTTGGTTTTCCGCCACAAATCTAAACTGGAAGAGATGCTTCTGCTTGGTGACATCAAGACCGTCTCCACCATATAGGAATTGGTAAACAGATGAGTCGCTACCACGAACAGTGTGGTCGTAATGGATACGAACTCCCTCTAAGTGCTTTATGAGACACCGTTGCAGGTACCCTGAACGAGACGTCTTCACAGCCGTGTCGATAAGACCCTCTCGACCAGCCATACAGTGGAAGTAAAATTCTTGCGGCTTGACACCTGTTAGGAATCGACTGGCTACGTATCCGCCAGCAATTGCCTTCGTTTCGAACGATTTGAACGATGGAAGTGTTTTGCCACTGACCATGACCGGCACCCGCCGACCCTCTAGCTCCTGTTGACCAAGGGCGCAAGATATCTGCTGGGCATTGACCGCACTACCCTTGGCACCGGACTGTGTCATTGTCTGCATGTGGTTGTGAGGAAACTTGCGCAGTAACCCAACGGGTAAACAAGTATCAGCGATCGATTTTGTAAGTTTTGCCAGCTTGCTTTTGACGGTCATATCAAGACCTGCCATTTTACTATCGTCCCGAAGGACGTCTTCGAGGAGAGACGTAAGTGCACTGGGAATATCCTCTTCTGCCACTTTAGACAACGAAGGGAAGTTTTCGACGGCGCCTTCCGTGCCGAGGTTAATGTTCTTCTGCAAGATGTTGGTTCGGCTCCGGTCCCCATCGGCAGTTAGCACCAGATCATCCATACGACACGTAAACGCCCGATGCTGCAAGAATTTTGTAAACAAACGGCTGAGGATACCAAGGAGCTGTCCCGCGACAGTTGGTCCATATAGTTCATGCACGGAGTGCACCAGTCCGTACTCTGTAGCACCAAAGGCTGATTTGTCAAGGACACCACGAAGCAGTTCACCGTCAAGGATGACTATTTTATCTTCCGAGGATCCATTTCCCCAGAGATTTCCCGGGACTTTAGAAGTGGACTCCAGGTTCAATCCCTCCGCGTTGCTAGGTGTGATATTTAAGAGGACAGTAGAAATCTAGTCAATGTAAGTAAACACAAAAGGTGGCGGAACAGACGACGCACTACTTGTTTCCCTGTCCAAAGGGGCTTCGGTGCCCATACGGCAGGCGGAAGTGTCTTGAGAAGATCGGACGACGATTCACCGTTTTCTGGTCGGAGGGCCCCGTAGAGAAGCTGGAAGTACTCATCTCTGGAGAAAAAGGTATCTTGACAGGTCATCCACACTCCGGCAACGACGTGATCCTGTATTAAACCTCGCAGAGGTTTCCCCGATGTGGGCACCAGGTATTGATTGTCTGTATTAGCGATGAATCTGGCCTCAGCTTGAGCTACTGGGTTCTCTGGAAATAATCATGAAGAACTAGAAGACACCACGGCCAGATAACATACGAGGAAAGTGGATATTCATCTCTGAACTTTATTAGCAGTTTATGGGGTGATCAAATTGATCATATTCACCGTCACCATCGAAGTCGGCTTGCGAGAGGAGATTGGTACTGGTGCAATGTAAAGGTCATGGACAGACATACCGTTGTAAGAATTACTGCACAGGAGACATTAATTGAAAACTCCAAGATAAATAAGTAGTAGAGGGGCACTAACCAGTTTGCGTAATGCATGCGTATCGTTTTCTCGCCTTGAAGAATACGAGCTTTATGGCACATCATGCTTGGCTTATGTAGCGTTGGTTGTCGGTTCAAGATCAAGATATCGCCATCTTGCAGATGGCGGTACACCTTTTTATTGATGGATGGAGTTTTTGTCACAAGACCATTGCGTCCAGCACCGTTCGCGTCCTGCGGTGTAAAAAGCATATCAGCAATGGCTTGACGTTGTTCCTTCGTCATTTTATCCTTATGTGGGGTTGAGGCTCAGTTTTTAACATGCCAGGAGGAGGAAATCACCAGTGATTGTAGGCGTCCATCTTCAAACTCTACCATGGTTGCACCAGGATAGTTCTTCGGCCCATTTATCACCCATTGACGACATTGATGGACATTCAACGGAGTGACAGGTTCAGGATATGTCAATTTTCTAGCAAAAACAGGTGGAATGCCGATTTCGTTTGGTTCGATGTTAACATCAGGGGAAATGACCGAACGCGCGGCATAATTAACACGTTTCCCCTATGTTGTCTTCTGAGTTGATATCGAAATATAGGAACTTTGTAACGGACCATCATGTGTTTTCGGAATAGACCTTCCTTCTTTTCGAGACCCTGCTTTATGCCGGGAGGAGGCAGCTTGCCCTGGCGAAACGGCTGTGGATTTTTATTGCTATCGAGGAAACTGTTAACGTTGATTTGTAACTGTATCAGAGCTTCAAGAAGCGACCCAAACAAACGTCTGCGAGACGCCTCATCCACAGTCGAGGTTTTCGCAGATGCAGCAGCCAGTTCGGCATTCAGATCGCGTAAACGATACGATGTGTTTAAAACTCTTGCTAGCAGCTCATTTTGGGGGTTCTCGAACAGAGTTTCCCCCATTTTTGATGGGGGCCGAAATCGCGTTGGCGGGACCAACAAGGCATGCATGAAAAACATGTCAGGAGAAGCCAATGATAGACCGTGGCTCGAAAGAGGAGCAAAAGGACCGTGTTGACCGAACAGAAGAGAGCAGATAACTGAACAATTCTTGAACAGACGATGCAGATGGGCACGACATTCCTCTGGGGGCATAACCCTTTCGTTACGTCCGCGTGACGTTTTGACTTTTCCGCTAGCCGACTTGGGCAGTGTCTCTTTTGGAGGTTTGGACGGTACTTCCTCTTCCTCTTCATCTGAGTAGGTCGGCTCTCCTTCAGGTTCTGAGTCCGAGGAACCGTCGACATCGTCAAGCAACTGATCGCCTATCTTTGGAGGATATCCCGCAGCTGCTTGCTGCTGGGCAAGAAGTACATCTGGACGCCTCAGGCCGATGGCCCTGTGTCGATTCTTTTGCTTCGTGGAGAGATCATATTCTATAATCTTTGTGAAGCCCTCCTTGCGGAACGTGTACCCATGTCTGTTACACCAGCGTCAGGGGAAGGAACGTGGTACAAAAAAGGTACTCACGCCCTACAATTCTGGCACGTTTTTGACATGGCTATCCTTAGGAAATCCAGGATGACCTCTTTCCTTGCCTGATAGACAAGTTCATTCTTGTAATGATCGCGTTTACTGCTCGATGCACGAGTAAGATGGATAGCAACATAGAGGTCGACGCGCTTTTGGAATTCCTCCACAGTTTCGTATTGGCTATCTTCAGTAGCGTCGGCACTCGCCAACTTCATTTGAATGTCGTCCACCCCATGTGCAGCCTCTAGGAGACCATGCTCCATCAGCCGTAGTTTAGCGACGTACTTACACACCTAAACTCCAAACGATCCCTTCAACCTGAGCAAACGATGATAAGAAGGAATTGCTCCCACCACAGATCGAGGGGCCTTAAAACTATGACAGAACAAACAGGTTCCGCGAAGGACGTTATACATGTTTGCCATGAACAGAGGATGGTAGACGGGAGAGGGTAGCTCGATGTGACCGTAATGTCCGGGACAAGTGAAATAGTTGAGATGACACGTCGCACAACTGCACAGAGACAATTGCCACAGAGTTAAATCTGAGAGTAAGACAACTTACATGTCTTGCCGGTCATATGGCCCAAGAGCTGGATCGTACAGACCGCCCGCATTGGGTCTATTTAGGTCATCGAGGAGGACCGGGTTCAGTATTTGTTTCACGGATATTCTGCGGATGTCCTCCGTGGAAAGGAATGAAAATGATACACTCGAGACCGTAGAAGGAACCGAGACAGCGACGTTCATGTTGAGTGAGTAAAGGCTTCGCAATATCTCTATGCACAGCCTACGCCAGTGGTAGAGCGACCGAGCTCATTAGTTTGCTTGCGCCAGTAGAAGGAATTGCCGTGTCGGCTTTCTCGATAAACTTTTTGCTCAAGCTACGTTTGGTCATTCTCCTGACGAGTGATCACGTGAGAGTCTACAGTAGCCGATGGTATCCTCGTAGTTCATCTCAACTCAACGTTCCGCTGCGTTTCACTCCCGTCCTACTTTTCCCGGATTTGGCCTTCTGAGCTTCGCTTACCAACTCTGCAATCAGTTGGTTGTACGTCTCTGAGTCCTGCTGCAATGCATCACGCGTTTGAAGAAGGTATGTCAGAAGCGAAGACGTGTTGGTTGTCTCCAAGCGTAGGTCCGCGAGATATTTATCCAACTTTGTCAACGGCAGCAGGTTTAGTTGATCTGCGAAACGGTTACGATACACGTCTGAAATGTACACGACGAATGCAGTGGCCCACCTGTGTCGAGTTTCAAAAGATCGTCTATTTTCTTCTCATCTAGCTGTGGTTTAGGACCGAGGC